>VZRF01008959.1:222942-272666 GCA_013396875.1 Vireo altiloquus
AGCTTGGTTCGCAGGCCAAGCCTTTTTTGAGGAGCTCTGAGGGTAAAACAAACACTCAGAGGAGCAGGAAAAGTTCCCAAGCTTTTCCTGACTCCCAACACCAGATTTCCATGGGCTGTCACCTGGCACGTCCCTGCCCCAGAGCCACACCTTTCCATGGAAAGCCAGAGCGGCAGTGGCTTTCCCACCAGAACCCCTCGAAAACTTCAGCCTTTCTCAGGCACGTTTGTTTTGGCTGTTCCAAAGTTTCCTCTCCCTTTAATAGATGGCAAATGCATTATCCAACACAAACAGGGAGCGCATATGATGGGGTGGAGGGACAAAACAGATGGCACATGAGTCACTCCCATTCGCAAAGTCGGCGGTGAAAACATGCTCCTGCTTTAGCATCCTGCTGGAGCCTTCTGAAAAAGACAGCTGAGGACCTGTGCTTGGCACTGAGTGCCTGCAGCCTTCCAGGTGAGAAGGGGATTGCTGCTGAAGTCCTTTCTTTGTGCAGCCAAAGCAATTTAGGAAAGGGCTTGGGACTGTGGCAAGCCCCTGGTTAAAGTGCTGCTCAACAAGAGCCAACTGCCTGACGTGAGGGCACTGATCCCCAGGGCCACCAGCCCTCTCTACTTCTTCAGGGTATTAAACTTCCTTGTCGTGTTTTTTTTCCACCTGCTTTGCTATTTGCTTTAATTCCCTGTGCCTGGCAGCACTAGAAATGCTCCCTGTTTGCTTTACTCTTTTTTTTTCCCCCCCTCCCACAATCCTTGTATGGGTAATGGATTTTATATGCTAACTCACATCACTGAAATACCATGAATGACACAAGTAGGAGTAGAAGGCATTGGTTATGCTCTTGCCAGGAAAGATCCCTCAACCTTTTGGAAATAATGATTATTTGCACTGTATAAATTGGATTTCTGCCATGAACAATATTAGGAGGAAATTCAGTGAACAGTATTAGTCTGCTGCTGAGTATTCATTGTGTTAAAACAAAAATAGACACAGTATCAGATCGCTACTACCTGGAAACTGCATTATATATTTGGGTGAGAATACAGTCTCAGTCTGCAAACACATTTGCACATGATTACTTTTACATATTGCAAGAAATTTCCTTGAATTCCGTGCATGTAACACTAATAGTCTTTAGTCATATTTGCAGAAGACAGTCTTAGCTTACAGGAAGAGGCACAAGATAGTTCTTCCTAGCAAGTGGGTTTAATTAATTTTCTCTCATAATGCAGGGAAGGAGGATTGTTGGATTCAGAGACATATAATCAATGAACATATTATTAGTTACTTCTAACTTAACTGTCCAAATGTAGAATTCTTTAGGCATCAGAAGACACTTCACTTCATATCTAGAAGATTTTTTTTTCCTAAAAAGAAGCCAGATTGATTCTCAGAACAATCTGAAAATTAAAATTTGTATTTCAAAGAAAAATTGTTAGTATTGTAAATCAGAATCTTTCACCAAAAAAAAGCCCTTCAAATGTGAAACCTGACAAATTCAAGATACATCCTCAGAGGCTTTCTCCTTTTTTTCCTGTTTCCTTTTCACACTGACACTGTAAAATCAATAACATCAAAATTGTTCTGATTTTGCTTTTCCTTTTCCTTTTTATTGCCTTCAATAATTTTGAAATTTCCTCATCTTTGAAAAAGAAAAATGAAACAGTCCCATGTTTGTGTCACACCTCAAGCACTAGAAAGACTTTTCAAAGTTCCAATATCAACCAGCAGCAGAAACATTTGAAAACACAAAAAAAAATTGTTTGCGTGGGCAGAGGTGCCTGTTCAGCTTTCATTTTACTGTCCCGAGTTTCGAAGAAATATTTGACACTGTTAAAATTTCAAAGCAATCAGACTTTGGTGTTTCAAAGGTTCACAAGGATTCCTTTTGAAAAACTGCATCGTGTCAGACAGAACAATGTTCAGAACAAAACCCCAGTGGTGGCAGATGTTGGTTATTTGCATTGCAGTCCCAACAGCAAAGAGCATCAGTAGAAACAGCCCTTCCCAAATACTCAGAGCAGCAATACTCTAGTAAAGGAAAATAACTTAAACAAACCCCATAATTTGTCTCTTACAGGGTCTCCTCCTAAATGAGATCTGGTAAGGAGAAATGCATTTGTAAGTGGTCACTGATTCTGCGTGAACTCATCTTTAGACATCTAACATGTGGCACTTTACAGGTCTGATTTTCATGCAATGGGCAAAATCAGACCCTTCAAATGTGTTTCAAGTTCAAAGCACATTTCTTGGCCCGTGCAACACAGTACATGCAAATTACACCATGATACAGACACATCTGCACACAATTCCACAGACCAGTATGTAGAATAAAAAAAAATACAAGAACCCATAAAGAGAAGAAATAGTATAAATGGAATATCATAGATACAAAATAAAAAATGTCTTAAAGCAAAGGTCTAAAACCAAAGCATCCTCTTTTTTTATTGCTAATGATGCAATCTGATTTTGCACCAGTAAATTTTGGATCTTTGTGCTACCCTCCTGTGCAGACAAATACAATATCTAATTTCTGCTGTGGCAGTGATGTTTCCCACTACAAGAGGGAGAGGAGAGGATTCATGGCTCAGACCTGGGCTGGTGCCTGATCATGGATCTCCTGCCAGCCTGGGAGAGGCACCTGCAGGAGTCGCACACAGCCCCTGCACAACTCAGGGAACTCAGGTGGAAGTGAATGGACTTTCTCAGCATCCACATGCCTTGGACAGAATCAAGGGATGGCCTGAGCCTCACAAGCTATGCTGGATAAGCAAACGAGTGCAATTTTAGAGGGGAAAACATAAAAGAAAATCCTCTTTTGCGTCACATGTGGGCAGGTGAAGGTGCTTCCTTCAGTCAGCCTGTAGGTCAAAGCCTGTAGGACAGAAAGGTTACCAAAATCAGAAAACATCCCAGATTTAAGCAGACCTGGCTCATCTGAGAATGGCACTATAATTGCTGAATCTAAGAAAAGCTTTTTTATAAAATGGAATTTGGACAAATGTATAACTGGGAAGCTTACACATAAGTAAATACCAGCAGAGGTGTACCCTAAACCCACCATGTCTTTCTGCAAGTAGCACAAAATAACACTCTAAGAGACACAAATAACTGTAATATATTCTCTTCAATATGTTCAACTAAGGCATTGACACCATATCAGTACTTTCAGACCTAATGAGATGTCAATGCCTTCGCTGTCTGTATTGATCTGTTCACCAGACCATGAAAAAAAAGAACATGTGACCACATGGGGAACATCTGCTTTTTGGATGACTTTTCCACCTTGACTCTGGCATGGGGTAAATTTGATATTCGTATCACCATTAACATTTCCTCCATCTGATCTATGTATTAAGGAGTCACAGGTTGTCAAGTTATTCATTTTTTCCTTGGGGATTGTTTTTTGGAAAATAAATCTTACTTTCCTTTTCATGTTGTTCCACGTAAAGAACACTTTGTAAGCAAACATTGCATGGCTTTTTAAATGAATTTGAAGCAATGAAGTGTCTGCGCATGTAATCCCTGCGTCCTGAAACTTTAGCACTTCAATTTGAATGTGAAGAATTGCAAGCTGCATGTCCAGGAGAGTCGAGACTCCCTGCTAAAGTCCAAATAAATTTCAGATGCAAAAATTACGTCTCCTATTCCAAAAGCATCTCTCACCAATAAGTTAAAGAAGCATTTAATTTGCATGTCCAAATTGCTTGGCTTGGCTTTACAACTCCCTTTCAGTGTATGGTCAAAATCCACATGGAAGATTTCAACTCAGTCAAATATCTGTTGTCATCAGGATTTACTCAACTCTCTTCAGCTGTACAGCCAGGAACAGATCAAAGGATCACCAAAGTCAGGACAAGTCTCTCACTGACTCAAACCACCTGGCAAAAGTGATTTCCTTGATTTGGGGCACTCATCCCACAAATGGCTAAAAACTAATAAAAATGTACAGCCTGCAGGAATGCAATGAAGTACAGTAATGAGCTCAAGCTGTTGAATGAGCAGCATGGCCAACCACTCCCCAGGATGGTTCGTTGATTAGAACCAATGCAGAAGAGCTCCACGTGGATAATTTATGGTTTGCATAAATATCACATTATTATAACATTTTCCTGTTCACTCAGAGATAATAAGAGACATACTCCAAATCAATATTTATTATTTTAGCTTTCCTTCCTCCTTGCTGTTAAGCTTGACATCCTTCTCCTCCCCCATTTATAGCCTGCCATTGCCCACTGAACCCCTCCACAACCTCTGAGATAAGTATCTGGAGGAGATCCATTTATCATGATAGCAATAAACCAATCCCTCCAGACACATTTAACCACAATGCAATACTGTCAAGCTCTGAAGACAAGTTGTTTCCTGAGGAGTAGAACTACTGAACCTTGATTTCCTGCAGTTCAATGTCCCAGAGCTTTCCTTTTTAACCCCAAACAACACCTCTCTGCTCCCAACATCATAAGTTTACCTCATGTCCCCTTGGTCATGTACTCGTCCCTGTAATATTTTGCCTTGTAGTTATCTCCAGTTGCCTTCACATCTCCCAGGCTTTCTGGTCACTCCACTCATTTCTCCTTCATGCCCTTGCCGCTCTTTTCTGTCTTGACACTTGGGCAGGAGAGAGTGAGACTAGGGCAGAAAAACAGATTGAAGGGTTGGTCTGCCACCTGGCCAGCTGTAGGTCTGCCAAACCCAAGGCAGAGCACTAATTTGTTCAGACAAGTCACAAAAAACCCTCTGTCCTTTACTCACCTGGTGGGATAGATAAATTAGGATGTCTGGAAAAAACTCCCCCTTCTCAGGTTCGGTTTGAAGTGACCCCAAGAGGGTCACAAGTTCCCAGAGGGCCTTCAGGCAGGAGACAGAAAACCTTCACCTTCTTCTCCCAGTACCACAAAGCCAAAAACTTGCTGACCCCACCCCACACTCTGCTTCTCAGTCAGCAGTCAACTGACTCACACGACTGCACACCATCTTCACCAGAGTGAATAAACTCTTCTTGAAGCAGCACCAATCACCTTTTTGTTTTTTTCAATGTCTAGAGCTAAACTTACATGGAATAGATCTGTTGCTTATTATTGTCAGTGCTGTCAATTCAAATCTATGAGAATGTCAAACTTGGTTACACTGCCTGCCTTTAGCTGCCTCTGAGGTGGAGCATTTCTTTCATTGTTGTGCTACCTACACAATTTCCTTGTTCAAAAAGAAGGAAAAAAATCCACCAAAAATAATTTGGAGTATTAGGTAAAGCCTCAAATTGCCCAGCTAAGACAAACAAGGCTGCAGTATACCCATTTACTTGTGCAACTCTTGTTAACAAAGTTTAGCTGCCTGAATCCTGGTGATTTATACACTTTGGGCAAATATTGAGCTAATATATGATTCATGTCCCCAGGCACACTCCAAAGCCGCACTGTGTTCCCTCCACTGTGTTTTAGATGTTTGCAACAGAATGTCACTGTTTGATCTGAAACATGTGTTATGAGTTGCTTCCTTTTCCTTTGCTGCATTAGCAAAGGTTTTTGGCAAGCTTGACTCCTTTTCAAAGGTTATCAGAATAAAAGGGTCAGATTATAATTTCATTGACTTGGAGGAAATTGAGAGGGTGGAAAAATACATTTTATGTCCCTCTGTGAGCCAATAGCTGTCCCTGTGGGCAGTCTCTGTCCCTGTCTTTTCTTCCATGACTGAAGTTTCACCTTCAAGTCTTGGCTTTCAGCAGGAAGAAGTGAGAACATCTCGTGAAAGACACTTTGACACCAATTGATCATTTTGCACACCTAAGACTATCATTTATATGCTAACAGCATGCTCAAGGCGGCCATTCAGCTGCCAGCAAGTCCCCAAATGGGTTCTGAGGTTTTCTTGGGTCACCTCAGACTTAGCAGTGACTCGAGACTGACAGATCAGTCGGGGCTCCTGCTGCAGTTGGGCTTCTGGGAGGTGAAATGCAGGCTGGGCTCACTGGCCAGCAGCAACCAAGCTTGGAGAGTGACAAACAGCATCTTTCTGCCACCACAGCATGAGGGACTCCCTGCACAGGGTAGCCCTTCCCTGAAAGGGGCAGCCTGATTCTGCTTTTCCTTCTGTACCCCAATTCCCAGCAGAGCCTCTGTGGATATCAAAAACTCAAGAATGACAGGAGACACAGTGCCAGTAGCTGATGAGTTTACTGCTGGAGTGAGATTAAGGAGAAAAATGGTAAAAAGTGGCTGAGGCCTTGGTCTCACGGGTGGTGACAGATCGACTTCACCCTAAATCATTGCCACTAAAATCATTCCCACTGCTACGCCCACGGCAGCACAGCTGTGTGTGGTCACACTGGGAGACACGTCACGGAACAGATCCAGATGGAAACAGATAGTTCAGATCATTTTTCAGATCATTAGACATTTTTGTTGGCAGCGAGACAGAGAGAGACAGGGAGACAGAAGGGACAAAGGAGGGTCAGCAGGGAGGAGTGAGAATGATTCTTAAATGGCATCATGCTCAGACAAGGGCATGCAGGCCAGCAAAGCCTAGATCTTAGCTTTAATTCACTTGGAATTCCCCAGATATCACTGGAAAAGGGGATCTGGATTTCACAGACACACAGGATTTTTCTTTAATATTGCCCAGAGTCCATATCCCTACATGATTGTCATTGCACTTCAGCTTTTGGCCTGGGAGCACATAGAATGTGTTTATATATATACACATATATATATATTCATGTACAAAATGAACAATGAAGGTAGGAAATAGACAGGATCAGACTGAAGTTTGCATCTTCTGTGGGTTTTTCCAATAAATCTACGAATTTTTCTGGTGGGGACAATCCTTAGCCCACTGCAGTTCACATCTCAGTGTTACTGTATAGCAGATTTGACTAATGCCTGAGCAAGCTATAAAATACATGTGATTGTCACTTACTCTTTGTTTAAAAATATCCCTACATCACCAAGAAGAGGGAAAGAGGAGAAGGAGGAATCCACACTTCCCTTGACATTGTGTGGTGCCTTTGAACTGTGGGCCTTCCTCATGCCTTGTGAGGTGAATTTTTAAGGATTCTGGTTATTGAACAGCATATAAAATCCTTTCTTTAGCTTTAAATAAAAATAAATCTGAGCCCCACTATCTGCAGAACAAAATGTGAGAGAACACGTACTGTGCAGACACATATCCATACAGTGCTGCCAACAGCTGTTGCCATAATTAAAGAGGGTATTATTTGAAAAAGTAAGAAAAATTAGAAAAAAATATTGAAAATATGACTTTTCAGTGGTTTCATTCTGGCAGGCAGCCTCATGTAACACATCTGAAGAGTAAGAAGCTGTTGCTTATCTTTCAGCACTGAAGTTCTGGCATTCTGAGCTTCAGCAGCTCTTGTTATCTTCATCTTGAGACTTTCACTATCCTTTATATGTTTTAGAAGTAGATGAAATTACTATCACACCAATGTGCCTTTATTTCCTGATAAAACAGCATTGCCTCCCTGCTAGATAATATGTGTTGCTGATGCATCCTAGTAAACACTTATTCATTTACATAAGATCAGGAAAAAGAATATTTTTTAGTTATTAGATTAATATATTGATTAAGTTTGTCAGAATAAAACAACAGTACTTACTTGCATTAACAAATGAAAGATACATCAAGTCCTCACAGGCATTTAGTTTAGACTGATTGTGGATATTTTGCTGGCATGAGATCACATGAAAATTTTTGCTGCTCTAATGATAATCACCACATAAAATCTCAGATAACTGTGCCTAGAAAGCAAAATTACAGACTGAATTTCTTATTCAGCCTATAATCTGAAATTAACTGGCATTCTCTTATTGTTTATTGACTATATTGTCCCATTGGTCTGAATGGTAGATTACAAATATAAACATAAAAGTCTTAGGGAATTTGCAGTCTGCTAGAGGAGTTGTCTTAGAAATTATGAAATAACACAACCAGCAAGTAGGGTGGTTTTTTTCTTATTCTTGTTTTTTTAGCAATAAAGCAACACCATATCACTAATAGGATTTTGCTGAATTTTCATCACTACTAGGCAAACACCTCACTAGAGCATCTTACAAATGGCTACCATTAAAAAAAAATGATATCTGGTAATTAAAGGCAATGATTAGCTCAACAAGTTGAATATGGCATTGTCAGCTAGCATTGGCTGGATTTAAGATTACTCATTTTAGATGCCATAGTTTTCATATGTAATGTTCCCAGTTACCAAGGGATAATAGACTCTTCATTTAAACCTACTCAAATTTTCTCATCTGGGAGTTCTAAATGAATCTAGACACAGTTTGTACCTTGTTTATATCAGCCAATATGTATTATTCAACTAGAACCAAGGGCAATTCTCCAGTGCCCGAGAGTTAAGGAGACTTAACATGTCAATTTTTCTAACTCAATGCTTTACAGTACAATCCCATTGCCATATAAATCACCGATAAATAATCACCTCCTTAACACTATCTTCACTTTCCATTAACCAAAATGTTCTTAACTTTAAATTGCAAAATTAAATAAAGGAATATTGCTCTATCCGGCATTACCTGCACTGTTCATCATTTTACTATTCAATAAAATAGAATGTAACAACAGGATTCAACCTGCTGGTTCACTGTTAGAGAATTCTAATCAACTTCTATGTTAAACTATTTCAGCTGGAAACAGGAAAGTCTACAGATAAAATGTATATTTAAAAATATTTCTAGGTACAACCACAACTTTATTTGGCTAATTATTTGGGAAATGCAGTTACTGTTTAGAAGTGTAAATCAGTAGTGGCTGTCTTTTTACACAATTTACACAAATGTCACAATTGTTGACATTTCTGTTACTTTTAGTAACTCTGCATCTATTTCACATATGCCAATTATATATAATGTGGGCATATTTGCAATGAATTCTAACAAAAATGTCACGTAACAGCCTAGCAAAAATAAGGCAAATAACACAACTCCAACAACAAGAAAAATACACATCAAAACCTTCAAATAGGGCCACCACAAAAAAAACCCCAAAAACCTAATGACTGAAGAGCATGTGTTCAGGCCTCCCTCAAAGGCCAGCAAACTCAGCTGTTGACAACAGAAAGGATGAACTCTTTAGTTGTGAAGCAACATGAGAAACTTTAGCCATTATCACAGCTTCTCATGAAAAATAATAAAGATGTGTTGTGGTGGCAAGTTTCTTCATATATTTCATCTAGATATCACCTATTCTAAGTGAGGGCTTACTCATGGTGAGAATATGCCTAATGGCAGCAGCCCTTTGTTTGGTAATATAATTTTTTTTTTTTTTTACTTTTCAAATGTATAGCTCAAAAGAAATTCTTAAAAGACATGAGTACCACGTAAAGTTCATTGCTTACATATACAAAAAATCCCCACGTATTTCACTTAATTTGCACTGTCTGTTTCTTTTCCTTCTACATCTTCAGTGAAGTTATTCTGAGCTCCATCTCGCTCTTGATAATTTCTATTTCAATTGCATCCTCAAGTTTTCAGCTTCTGTATTTTTTTTTTTTCACTTCAATTCATAATGAAGGTACAAAAAAGTCCCTGCCTTGGCAGCCAAGGGTGCACCTGTATTTGTTAACAGTCACAGTAGCTGTGGATGCTGTAGCCCAGGCATTCCCTGGCTGCAGTTTTCTCTGGCATCATTTATCCAGCCCCTCAGTGTTCTCACAGGTGAGAGCAGCTCACCTGCTGCAAGGACCATTTCCAGCCTCTTGCTTGGTAGAGCATTATCAGTGCGAGCTGCAGTAAATACCCTTCATATGGCAGAAGATAATCAGAGCCTGTTTCACCCCATTTGCCACAGCGGAGCTGCAAACAGCAGTCATTGGAATCTGCTGGGGCAGTTCCAGGGCTGCACAGATGACTCAAGAATTCCTGCAGATTTTGAAAGCTGTGGAGAAAGCTCCTGCGTTCGCTTGAGATCAGCACAATTCTACCAAACATAATCCCTTTGCATAGGTCCTAAATTCCCAGAATTCTGCTGTCTTCAAAAATATCAACAGTGTTGCCTCTCTAAAAGGCACTCAGACAACCGGTGGCTTGTCTATGTGTAAGTACGAAGCCAAAATATACTTTATTATTCTAAGTGAATCTTTTCCAGGCCTACATTCTGGTTTTCCAGTGCATTGGCAAGAAATAGATTTGCTGAACTCCAGAAATAGCCACTGTTTTCAGCAGAGACTATAACTGTTTTAATCCACCATCGAGAGCTGGAGGACAAGCACAATAATTTTCTCACCTGCCTCCTCACTGCAAAGTTTGAGAAGTTGAGTTCGTCACAGCAATTGCTGCTTGGCTGGGAGCAGAGACGTGCCTGAGCTCTAGAGAGTGATGTCGCCTCTTTTATCTTCCAAATGCATTTTCCTCTGTCTTTGAAAAACGTTTGGAGTGACTGATTCAATTTTTCTCCACTGCTGAGTCTTGCAACCCATATGTACAACCACAGACGATGTGTTTGTACTGGCTGCACAAAGGTCTTCCTCACCAGCCTCTGTGCTCCTGACTATCAATCATTTCTTAAATGGCTTTGGTAACTCACTGCCTAATGAGTAGGTCTCTCTTCCAAAACAGTTTATGATGCAAAAGATCCCAGATAATCAAAGTAGCGATGGAATTTTAAAACCACATCTGGCCTGCTTCTCCAGACAACTTCATTCATTCCAGTATAAAGTCTATGGCATGAATGTAAGAAATGCAAAGCACTATTAAGGTTTTGGTTTTCAACACCTTTTCGTTACTTGCATTATAGTCTAAACTGATGCATGATTTATAAAAATGAGTAAAAACCTCAAAATGCTCTTGGCAGACATTATCAAAAACATTGTTGATCCATTCAAGCATCACTTCTAAGCAGGTGACATCAAATATAATTATTCTGTAGCCAAGAAAGGAATTAATTCCATACTAATCTAAAGAAGTGCTTCACCTCTTACTGTGTCAAGCCTGGCAACACAGGTATTATGCCATCCCTTCAGCTGCTGCTGGATAAAGCCTCAAGTTATGGTGCCAAATTCTACACATACTCCTCACAAACATGTCCCATGGAAAGGTTTACAGAAGATTGCAAATGGTTTAAAAGTCACCACCCCGGGAATGTTTCCCGTGAGTTTATGCACATGGCCTTTGCACAGAGTTTAATCAAAAACATTTATATTGGCAGATTCAATATTTCCAGAGCTGTTGGTACCTGACATCCCTGCCTGTTCCAGGGGACATGGCAGAGGGCAGGTGGTCTGCACAACGGTGATTTATTGCTGGATTGCTTTTAATATGACAAATAAATTAATATCTTTGCCAGGTCCTCTCCTGCATGCACTGCATCCCTGGTGTGCTCTGCTGGTCTGTAACCTGAGAGGACCCATCCCATCCCTAACCCTTCAGGTTGTCTCTGACGTTGAGTGCCTCCCATTTACATCTTACAGCAATAAACTGCAAGTTTTCTGCAGAGTCTTAAATTTTCTGGATATAGTCTTTCTAAGAGCAAGACAAAAACAACTCCACTTACACAGTATCAGGTATTCTTCCAGTCACCTCCTGAAGGCAAAGAGCATTCTCACACATGCTGTTCTGGCGCAGAAGGAAGCAGCAGCACAATGCCTTACTGAGAAAGTCAAAGGTAGAAGTTGCCTTCCTCTCCTGTTACTGAACGAGGCACACAGTGGCTCAGACTGCTTAGGGTTTAAATGCCATTCACATTCCTCATTAACCTCGTAACATGGCTTCCTAAAAAGCAGCAGTCACTGTGCTTTGGGAGGTGACTTTTCCACGTGTGATTGTAAAAACTGTAGTGGCTGAAGAAGTCAAAGTCTACCAAACGAGCACAGAAGACTCGGGAGTCACACGATTTCTGAAGATCAAACTTCAGGTCTGCTGACAATGGTGTAAACTCAGGGATTGCTCTTCTGAGAGCCATCCACATTTACAGTGGTGGGAACTGTTAGTCGATGTGATGAAGGGCTCATCACCACAAGCACAAAGGCCTGGAGACAGGCAGAGAACAGTACAAAGCAGAGGAAGCCCTATAGCACCTGGTCCTGAGTACTCCCAGGGACCTCAGCACACGACAGCCCAACAATGGTTTTGGATTTGGGTTTGGTTTTGGGTTTGGATTTGGGCTTGGGTTTGGTTTGTGTTGGAGGAGTGTGCAGGAGCTGCTGTCAGCAGACAGCCTTGCAGACTGAGCAGGGTTATTGCCTCCAGGTGTTCAGGATTCATTGTGGGATAGGCATTTGGGAAATGGTGTAAAATTTACTGCAGGATGTCTTAAAGGAGTTAGTGGGAATGTGTGAGACTTATGGGGTTTTAAGGGTAAAGACCAAAGGCAAGAACAGGAGGATGAAGCTTGCTTGCAAAGGAAGAAGCATGGAAAATACAGAAATAAGTGGATAAAAAGAGCCAGTTGCAGGTGACCAGGCTGCTGGTCATTATGCTTGTTTTGTCATGCCCTGATTTTCTTTTAAAATTGCATTTCTTACTGCTTTCCTGAGTGAGGGACCATGTTCTGTGTGCATGTGTGTATGCATGTGCTTGCAGCAGCTGGAGTCAAGCCATGGAGCAGAGGGCCCATGTGTCTGGGTGCCAGTAACTGGAGAAACCAGTGTGTGTTTCTGTGCTTTTCCCCAGGGAACATCGGTCCTAGGAGAGTCCATGTAGGATAAGAAGTGTGGGAGCCAGCTGATAAGAAGTGTGGGGAACGCTGGATACCAGAGAGACACCAGGGGTCTGATGGTCAGACACTGGCATGACAATTGCCCTGCACAAGCTCCCAGAGGGATGTGTGTGCATGTTTATATGTGTGTGTGAGTGTCTGCCTGCAGCAACCAGACTGGAGCTGCAGGCCCATCAGTGCAATCACATGAATGTCCTGGTGTCCAAAAGATCAGCCAAGAATAAATCAGTGGCAGAGAGGCAGAGGTTGGGCAGAGCACAGAACAGTCCATGTGTGAGCCGAGGACTCACGTGCCAACCATCAGCTCAAACCTGCAGAGGAGCCTGCAGGAAGGTGACCTGAGGTTGTCACAGCTCTAGGTGGTCACAAGGAGCACAGTCGCTGCCTGTGAAATTCTGGCCTCTCCCAAGACAGGGAGCAAGGTCCTGAAGCAGAGGTGGCCACCCAAGAGCAGCCCTGTGGTGGAAGACATCGGCAGGAGCTCAAGTGCTTTGCGTTATTGCACTGCCCAGAGACAGCCTGTGCCCTCAGGGCACCCACGAGACAGTCATGACCTGCCTGTCAGACAGTCTAATGGAAATTCTGGAAGCAGCAGAGCTGCTTCCAGGTGTGTCCCAAGCGTGTGGGTTGCAGTGGTGTTTGGGCTCCTGACTCACAGGACACTGCACAGCTGGGGACTGAGGCTGTCCTTCCATCTCTGGCTCTAGTGGCACATCTGTCTCCTGATTCAGGGGGCCTGCAGGGCCACCCCTCCTCATCCCTCCTCATCCCTCCTCATCCCTCCTCACCCCTCCTCACCCCTCCTCACCCCACAGGTTGTTGGTACAAAGCAGGACAGTGGGGACACTGCCTCAGGCTGCTCCCTGAAGCTGCTCCTGTGCCATTAAAGCAAAGCTCTGTACTTGCATCCACTTGTAGCTGGGGCACCGGAGCTGACTCTGATGGGTTGCAACAAAGATGCAAACAGATGGCAGAAGGCTTTGAGCTCAGCTGATGTGAAGAGCTGTCAGAAGGAGCTGGGAAGTGCTTTCCCTTTCCAGCGTGGTGGGACGGGGTGGCTCCAGGCGATGCCACACATCCTTGCCAAAGGCATCGCACCTTCCCACTGCTGCATCTGCAGCTCTGGGCTCCCAGGGAGCTTCCTGGGAAGCCAGCAAGGGGTATCTTTTAATGCATGGAAGGTGAGGGGCAGAAGAATTGCTTCCTTTAGCAATTGGCCTCACTCCAGAACTGCAATCTGATCCAGGACTCTGTTTCAAGCTCAGGAGTAGAGGAGGATTATAACTGCCCTGAATTTTGTATTAAATGGAGCATGTTAGAAAATCCTGTACACATCTGAGAAACAAGTTTAGGCATTAAAAAAACATGCTTCCTTAAAACTTATGAAAGTAAGAATGTTCACCTTTGAGCTCTCAATTACAAGTGTTCAGGGGACAATAGAGCTGTGCAAGGACCAGGCAATTTGTAATTGATGTGATTTATTAGGTTGTTTTTCTGCTCTATGAATATCTATAAACAGGCTGCAACTGCTACATGCACTTGTTTATTCAAATACATTTGACTAACAGTATTCAGAAGCTTTGACAAGGTGGATTGATTATAAATAATCAAAATCTGAATAGTGTTGCACAGCTGTTATTTGCTAGGGGAAGAAAAGAAATGGTTTAATAAACCTGGAAAGCACATAAGTACTTGTAGGTAGTAGAAGTTGCCTTCTATGTTTATTTTTGTGGTTTCAAAACTTGACTCCCAAAACGCCTGCCAGGGTAATAATTGTTCCTATAGACACAGCATGCAAACCTTGAAGTTGGTGAGCATGTTCACTCAAACAGAATTCATTTAAAAACTCAGCCACTGTTTGCATACTTTTAATTACATACAAAGAACTGGCAGTGCAAGTAACAGAAAATTTTAAAAATGCAAAGAGAAAAGTCATGCCTTAAAAATTAAGCTCCTTGTTCAAGCCCCAGTAGACAACATCAGAGCTGGCCCTGAAGAATAAAGAGCAGAAAAGAGAAAACCAGAAAACAGTTCTCATTTTTCCCAACTTCCTAAGTTGCATCCAGTGAACTTTCTTTGCTTTGCTCTTGCTTTGTGCAGACCACTACTGTGATAGCAAAGCCATTTTCTTTGCCTGGAAAATGTGAATATTCCCTCTGAAGAGCACTTGAAGCATAGCAGGAGGAAATACTGCGGGGAAGAGAGGTTTCTCTGAAACTAACCATAATGGATTCCTTTTCATTCCTGCACTGGGGGACTTGCTTCAGAGCAGAGGAGTAGCCTGGCTCCTTCAGAGATAATGTTTCCTGTATCAAATGGAGACTGAAAAGGGAAATATTTTTCCTTTGCGTACCTGTCTCTGGTCCTCAAGAGCTCTGCATTGTATAGGGCCAGGGAGGGTGAAGGATTTCTTGGTCTAAGAGTTAAAGCAGGAGGAAAGAGAGAAAGGACCCCTGGATTACAGCCTTTGCTCTCATACAGAGGTAAATAGTCACCTACATTCAAATAAAAACTTCCCCTTTGAATTATTTTTTCCATTCCCTACCAATCCCAGCTTATCTCCCCAAAATGGTCTTCACTTCTAAAATCAATTTATAACTGATCAGACAGCTAAAATAGCTTCTTACAGTAGGTGTCTCTAGTCAATGACTGATTTGCATTAAGAAAGATATGACAGCCAAGTGTGAAGAGAAAAGAATGATAGTTTAATTTTAGAAAAATTCCACATTCATCTGAGAAATGATTACTAAGCACTGTGTATGTTCATACATAAATTGCTTCTAAAAATGTGAAAAAGATATTAAAATGCTAAATATTTTCTTGCAGTGGGAGCAGGAAGGCTCCAGATCAGATGCCGTGGCCTTTTGCGGGAAGGGATGGAGCAGGCTCACGTCCAGTGTCCCTGACCGTGGCACTGAGCAAGGACAAGGGGAACAGCTCAGGGGAACAGGAGCAGAGGGAGGCAGGAGGAGAGGGAGGCTGAGAGAGAGGGGCCAAAGCACCTTCCAGCCCTCGTGCTCTGTGTGTGTGAGCACTGGGACACCTCTCCTGCCCGCTCTGCTCGGCGTTAGACAGCCCTGGGGACAGCAGGGACATGTAATTATGGGAATAGAGAGCGAGGTTCCCACCCAGGCAGGCTGGGAGTGCCAGGCCTGCTCTGGCTCCAACCCCTACAGAGCCAAAGGCAGCTCCGAGGAGCATGACACAGGCGTCAGGGGGACGTGCCAGGAGCCAGGTGCCAGCTCCCAAAATACGTCCTACAGCTTGTCAACAGAGCTCTGTCATCTCTATCCAGAAAAAGACTAATAGTGGGCTGACGCCTGGCACTGACAAATTACCAGGTTGCTCAAATTGAGATTTGGATTGGCTGCTGAGGTTTGTTCCGATTTTTTGAGCGTATCTTGATTTTACCAGGAAAAGGTTTTTTCTTTGTCTGTTCATGGTCCAAGCTGGCAAAAAGCAGCCTGGGAGCTCCCACAGAGGAAGCTCAGTCCCTGCCAGGGCCTGTGCATAGGCATTCGGAGGCAGCAGAGACCTCACTGCAAGAAATATTGTAGGCTCAGAGCCTACAAGGGAAGGGAGGGAAAGAGTTGAGAGGTGAGAAAGGTGTGTGAGGAGACAAAAAGTCAAGAAGGTCACTGCAAGACCATTAGAACATATACTATGTTTTTTACTAGATGTGTCTCATTTTTCAGTGTCAAGAAGAGACTGTGTATGCAGTGTTTGTCCCACGCTAACACACCCTGAGAGAACAGACATCAGTCACTGGCTGTGTCACGTTTTTATTAGCTAAGTTTCACAGAATCATCCTTCCAAGTTGGGAATAACTCCATGCATCACAGCTCAGGTTTGACAGGAACATTAAAGGCAATATGTACTTTGATATATCAATCCAAATTTGTAGGCAGCAGAGGCCAGACTTGATGTAAAAAATTATTAATATTATTTCTTATTAAAAAGTTAAGTTTGTGGCCCTCTAATGAAGATCTCACTATCTTACATAAAGGTCTGTTTCAAACAACCCAAACTTGTGTTATCTGACATTTTAATTAGTTTCATTTCATTGCCTTGGATTCATCTTGTCTTCTTGCATCATAAGTCTTAGAGTATTTGACACCCATGTATAAGATCATTTTCGAAAGACGGCAAACTTTTATTAATGTTGACTTGGTTTCTGCACACTAGAACTCTGTTAATTGACATATCTGCTCTGCACATCACTTAACTTCCCTAAAATGTAATGGGAAACTCTTTCTTGGCTTCATTCAGGAGAAGAAAATTACTGTATAAGCGAATCAATGGAGGGCCAGATCTTTTAAGGATTTTTGCTCTTAGGAGACAACACAGAATAGGAACTTCTCTTCCCAGAACTGCATAGCCATGAGTACCAGCAGAATGGCTCCAAGTTCCCTTACACAGACTTCTCAATACATTTCCTACCAAAGGCAGGAATAAAGTAATTTTTTCATATATGGACTGGTCCAAAGACTGAAAGGCAATGGCAATCTCCTCAGCAGACTAGTGAGCTCAGCTCAGTGAGAGCAGCGTTATTCCATCATCCCACTACAACTGAGAACAATTTTTTGGGTTCTTTTGCAGATATAGCATTGTGTAAGGGACGTCTTTGTCTCATGAAAATAATTTAACTAGCCCTTAAAAAATTGTAGCCCTTACACCATTGTAGCATGACGCTGAACAATTTCAGTTCTTTCAAAAGCTCTTTGAAACTACGCAGAACTCAAGCGTTTCCCACCCAAGAGACTAAGGAGTAAGTTGCTTTATTTTGCATAATTTCTTTTCAAAATTTTTAACAGATTTGTCCAAAACAGGCAAATATCAGTGTTAAGCAATGCATTTTAGACAATTTCACACACTCATAGAGCGGTCAAAATACTATATAACAGAATGATTCCATGGTAAAAGGATTATGCTGGCTTACACCAAAAGCTCTATGTCTAATTTAGGATTTAGGCATTCTGAGAAATAAATTTCAAAAATGGTGGGAAATTAATTTTTTTCATCAGCAGCGCCAAAGGTTTACAGATGAGTTTAAGTCAACTGACTGAAATTGGAGTTGAAAAGCGCCATCCTCCATCCAGCAATGTGTCCAATTTTCCTTTGTTCAGGGCAGAACCAGGTTGCAGGAATCCAGCTCTCCAGATTCATTTTTGTTAAATCTGTGTTCTTAGACACAATGTATGGATTTTCACCCAGGACTTCTGTGCAACAGAACTCCCTCACTGCCTCTGTTTCTGTTGATCGATTATCGCTGAAATTACATTCCAGAGCTTCTGAAAACAGCTCAGCTGGCTGAAACCTAACAGGAGCCACGTGCCAGAAAATTCCTCCAAGATTTTTTTTCCTCTCCGGATGAAGCTAACAAAAAGAACACTTTTCCTTTCTTCCCCGGGTAGAAGCTTCTTCATTTGCCATGTGAAAAGGAAATTTGATGATGCCTTTGCTTTTTAGATTGTTTGCTTTTTTGATTGATTGCTCTTTTTTTCAGGGCTTCAGGAGGAGTAGTTTGCTCAGGACCACTGGCCCCATTTTCTGCAGCAGGTTGGCAGAGCTGATTTGATGGGCTATGTCCCTGTGGGAAACAAGGGAGTGTGCCTGGGATGGATCCTCCCCAACAGGAGTCTCAGAGGAGGACTCTCAGGCAGGAGAACTGATCCACTTGTCTCCATATAAGTGCCCCAGGATATCAAAATGCTTTCACTCTTCCGTCTTCTGCAGCTGGTAAGAGGGGTCTGTGTAAAAAACACAGAATCTGCCTTAAAGGTCTGGGTGATTAATTTTTGTTCTTCATCTGAGAACACAGAAACAAAGTAAGACCAGCTCAGGCTGAAACCCCACCAAAGAATCCCTGAGGGTTTCCACAGGACACACACACTGGAGGACTGGTTGCAGGTTCAGGGAGGACATCTTCACCATCTTTAAAGGGTAGTTCTGCAAGGACGTTAAAATATGAGACATTTCTTGCTCTACTCTATGTGTTGGTACCTGGAGACAAACAAAACAGACCCCTCACATTGCAGTGCCAGATCCCCTGGCGTGGTGTGGTTCCTGCTGCCAGCCAGGTGGAGTCCCTGCTTTGGAAGCCTCCTCCTCTCCTTCCTGGGTCTGCACTCTCACAGTCAGTGTAGAGGCTGAAAATGTGGCCCTGAACACCCCCCACCATCCCCTCAAATGACTGTCTGGCACAGTCAAACAAACTTTTCCTTTCCAGGCGCATCTGAGCAAAGCTCTGGACTTTCCCAATGCAAGGTGACATTCTGTTATTAGGATGTGGCTCCGGGAGCCAAAGCCCTGCAGGGTCCCACAGTCACCATGAGTGGCACCTGGCTGCATGAAAGTAGCACTGCTCTCCCATTTACCCAGACAAACCCCAAATATTTACTCCCAAATTGAGCTGAGCTGCGGCTCATCTGTACCAGCTGGTTATCCCATTGAGCAAAGAAAGGAGGGAAATGGATTTCTTCCTGTTTTCCTTGCTGGTCAAAAGATTAAAAGCAATATAGTTGTGTTGGTCCCTAGGTATTGTCTGATTAATATCCTGCTAGCCTGCTGGCAAGTTGCCAGAATCACTTCTCTTTAAATGAAAGACTGTTCCGTGAGCTTAAATGGATTTTATTAGCATAATGCTAATAATTCAGCACTTAAAACCCAGAGAAAATATAATAAGTAAATATAGGCATGCGCTGCCTACTAAGGTTCCTTCCTGCTTTCTTTCCAGGTGGGCAAAGGACTCCAGTGCATCAGATATTTACCACTACAGCCAGGTCAGAAGGGTCTAACTTTTACAGGAAAGAAATTAGGAAGCCAAAACAAGAGCAGTCCTCAGAAATTCCTTTTTCCAGCAGCATCTAGAAACTTGTCCCTACTGGATTTAAATGGTGTTGATCAGGTAAGATGTAACACAGAGAAGCCTCCCTCCCTACCTTCAGGTTTCTTGGCCACTACCTGGACTTTCCCAGCTGAATCTTGTCTGCTGACCCATATATCATCTCTTTCCCTTGCCTGACTCTTCTGGAATGTTTCACATTAACGATCATTCTAAATTCTCCAGCATGTGTTTTCCTTTAGTCTTCTTTGTAGCAGAGGTTTGTAGCCAAGTTCAGTTTAGAAACCACCAGCACGAGGCTGGAGTCAGCAGCCCATAGGGTACCTGAGATTCCTGCCTTTATTTGGTATTATTCATATGTTTGGGAATGCAGCTGTGGCAAGCCTATCTTTTTCCTACTGTCTGCATCAGCCACTCACATCAACAGGGATTTCAGAGGAGATAACTCCTCCCTGTCACCTCTAGCAATGGTTGCTTCCCAAATAGTGCTCCTCGAGGGGCTGACATGCCATAGAAGAAGATAAATGTTCTGAGGACACTCACTAAAAATACCACGTGTTAATCCCCCAATTAGAAGTCTCTGGAGGAGAATAATGAGTGATCTGCTAGCAGTTCTGTAGGGTTGCAGTTGTCTGATATCCCACATCTGGGAGCTACTGCCCTCGGGTAGCAGCTAATTGGCCCCAGTTACCACAGTGCCTCGCAGTCCTTAATGTATGTATCATCACTCCTGCTCAGTAAAGCAAAAAAGGACTGATTTCAGCTCGACAGACTTGGAGATGCATTTCAGAGAAAGCAGGGAACTGACTTTACAGTATTATACTCCATGTATATATCACAGAGTGAGGCAAAATCCAGGTCCTGACAAGTACTTTCTACCCAAGGGAGAAACTGGCTACAGAAGATGTTTCTTTGGGTCAAATACATTTATTTACAAGGACTGCAAAAGTGCTGCTTCCCTGTCAAAATCAAAAAAACAGCATGTTCTTCACCTAGCCCCTCTTGGCCAACTCTGTAACCAAAAAAAAAGCTGTTGCAAGGCCTTTTCTTGAGCGAAGATCCAGCGATTGCTCTGCCTCCTCGGTTTTGAGTTACTTTCTGCCTCTTTCTCTGCAGAAGTCCTGCTCCTTCTCAGGCAGGCACACAAAGATCATTACCTCTCCCTCCAGGCCTTGCTCTTTTATTCCCACAGGCCTGTGTAATTCAGCCTTTGTGGGAGCTTAAGAACTTGGTCCCATGGTTTTGGAGACTTGGTACAACCTGTTATTTGTAAGGCTTATCTCTGAGCCCACTCACCACCCCCTGCAATGCACCCAGGCTGTAACAGTGCTGAGACACCTCAAGATAAATTTTTTTTCTTTAAACTCTCCATCTGCATTGATTTCAATAGGAGCTGGATGCTTAATCTGCTTATACACTTCTGAAAATCCTATTAAGTGCCTCTTTACTGCTCTAGGTGCCTAAATATACTTTTCTTAATTTGGCTCTAAGTGATTTGCATCCGTCATCAAGATTTTTGAGAGCGTGGCTCGAGGGGAGAGGCCTCCCTGTCACAGCCCCTCCATGCAGTCTGTCACTTGCTCAGATACCTAAACTGAGAGCTGAGCTCCTGCAAAGATGCTGTGGCAGTGTGAAATATGTCTATTAAACTGTGAACACTCTTGGTAGTGCTGCATCCTTGTCTCTCCTGCGCTGAGCACACGCGTCCCCTCCTGCCAGAGCCCTCACCATGGGCTTGTCATGGCCTCATCTCCCTTTCCACCTCTGCCTCAGAACAAACAGTGTCCTGCAGCAGCTCCCAGCTGCAGGTGGAGACACAGCTCCTTGGTGAAGGTGGGGAAATGCATTTTGGGATGGGGAGAAGGGATGGTTTGGCTGCTTGGGGACAGCAGCCAGGACAGCAGCAGTGTCTCACCTGGCCATCCTAGGGAATTCAATGCCTGTGGCTCAGAAATGTCTTTGCTCAGCTGTTGTGATCTTCCTTGGTTTGCACTCCCTAAAATGTTTGCTATTCCTAAAAGGAAGTCACAGGCATGAAAAATTGTGAGAGGATATGGATCTGAGAGGCTCAAGTTCAGATCTGAGAGCAGAAGTTCAGTTCTAGGGTTTGTGCTAAGCACTTCTCACCTTGGACAAAGGGCAATAAAAACAGGTCTGTGCCTTTAGAAACAACGCTGGATGCATTAAGTGCTTCCTGCACTCACTGGATATTGAAGTGGGGCCAAGGAAAAGGAAACTGGCCATGGCCAGGCTGGTACCCACCTATGGACAGCTTGGGAATGAGGGGCCCTGCTGGTATCCTCAGCAGCTCTGCCCCAGCCCCGCTGCAAGTCTCGTCAGAAAGGAGAAGAGAGGAAATTAGCACCTTGAGAATTACAGTTTAAACAGTCCTCAGAGCACCTTTAGCTGTTCAAAAGATGAAAGGAAACTTTGAAAGGGGGATTAAAGGTAGGACGGTCTGGGTTTGATACAGAAGAGCACCTATTTTAAAAGAGCAATGAAAAATGGGAACATATTTCAAGATCTAAGCATACGTTCAGAGAAATCTAGAAAAGTGCAAATATGGAAATGTTCTGAATCTGGTCAGATCTTTCTCATCTTACAAGCCCTACGCTGCAGCCCATAAAGCCTTGATAAATCAGAGCCTAAAAGTCCACTTGGCCTTTGCTGCTGATTTCTCCCAGCACTAATTCTGTTTGCTACTAATCCCAGGCACCACCTGAAGTGCTCCAGCACTCGCAGCAGCCCCATTAATTTAGCTCAGCAGTGCAGGATCCAGCCTGTGAGCTTCAGTCAGCAACTTCTGAGTTCCCAGGTCTTTCCTTGCAAAGTGTCGGCTTGGGCAGGCCTTACAACACATCTGTGCTCCAGTCCCTTGTCTGCAATACTGTAGTAATAATAACAGGGGCCCCACGCAATCCTTACACATTGTTTAGTTACCAATTGCAGTGGACACTTGCAGCTGTACTGAGCAAAAATCACCTTTCTGCAAAGAGTGAATTAAATGTCCATGCAAAAAATTCTAAGCAGTTACAATTTGCTGATACACACCGAACAGGAAGACAGTCCAAATCCAGAAAAAAAAAAGGTTAAAAAGAATAAAAAAATATTATTTGCTCATCCTCTCATTACAACTGTGCAATGAGCAGAAAGAAAAGGAAAAGGTTACTTTTCCTTGTTCTTGGTGGAAAGTGATGAGAATATTCTTGCCTTTGGATCTGCCAAGCTTTCAAGGAAGCTCCCCAAGCTGGATATCCTCGAGTAGAAAATGTTAACTAACAAACAGAGGGTTGGACAGGCTCTGTTTCTTGGGAAAGAGGAGCAGGGCTTCCCTCAGTGCCACTTTGCATGAGACCTAGAGCCAGCAGCCAGAGGATAACCTAATTAGGCCAGAAAGGGTGATTAGCTGTTTATTTTGAGGATGTTCAAACCATGCATTCACATTATACACTGCCCTGAGAGAAAAAAGATGCTGTTTATAGTTCCAGGCCTACGGGATCAGCAAAGTTTATTTTCCCCTACAAATGAAGGCCTGTTCTACTTACATTCTTTCAACTCAGATTGGATCTGTTTATTTTCACTCATCTGCAGGAAATGGGAATATTTCAGTCTATTATTTTGAGTCCAGGGAAGCAGTTTGTATTGCTTAACCATGGGCAAAGGCAAATTAGTCACAGCCTTCACATGCTACCTCAAAAGGTTTGTTTAATAGTAGTGCCATTAGTGGCAAAAGGATTTGCAAAACCCCACAGTGCAAAACTCTGTTTTTCTGGAAGGCATGAGAAACTTTGTTAAACCCCCCTGATGACTGGTACTCCATAGTGGGATATGGAGTTGATCAAGTTGTCCTTCTTCCCAGCAGGTACTCCTTGTATTGATGCTGAGCTGAGGGGTTTAACACAATATTTTTAAAGAAGCTCACTGCTTCTTTATTGAATTTAGCTCCTGATTTGCCAGACTGTCTTGAGGCAGAGCACTGAGAAAGGAAAATGCTGGTGGGAGAGAAGGGAGGTGCAGTGATGGTCCACACATGTGGCTTCTGGTCAGAGCAGTGGCAACAGGACAAAAATGTCTTCATCATATATAAAGCACACCCTGCCAAAAGTTACAATGGGATCCCTCTTCAGTATTTCCAAATATTTGTTTGAATTGGCTTCATATTTAGTTATAAAACAATCCCCATTCACTAGAGTTTGTTAACAGGATTTGTTTATGTGCTTTGATCTTCCATTTTTAATCATCTCTCATGTCCATGAAGCCTTTGGTAAGATTATCTGTTGATAAAAGTGCTCAAATTACAATAAATGGGCTATGAGGTGGCAATATATTTTAGTGAGGTTTTAATTCCCCTGAAGTTAAGCTTTTTGATGGTCAATTAAATTATTTTCATTGTATCTTACTAATTTTAAACTTAAGATCATTTTTCAATGGCTGGAATTTAAAAATTCTGCAGAAGCCAGGCAACTGCAAGTGCTGTGAATGTAAATTTTATCTGTTGCCTGCATTCAGCAGAAGAATGCACCAAATACTGTGATGAAAACAGAAATTACTGGTAACCAATTACAAAGATATGGAACAGCAGAAGGTACAGTGTGTTACATACATTACGGGGCTGCCAGAATAGGCTACTTAGGGATGTACAATAATAATTTAGATTGTTGATCATAATAATCTCATGCTGGTCGTAACTGTCTGGCTGTTACTTTATGCTTCCCCAGCCTGTTTGCTGAATCTGTTTGCAGATTTCTGCACTTGTTTATAGTTTGCAAATTGTTTGAGGCGAAGTGAATTTTGCTGTTTGTTTGTTTTGCTGACGCTCAAGAAGGGAACGGGAACCTCCGTGATCTCCTCCACTGAAAATAATTAAAATATCCCTAATGGATGCTGTAAAAATTCTTCTCTAGGAAAAACAAACTCAGCTGAACTCTAGCTAAATTAACTGATATCCCTCATGATCCACCAATTTTCATGATGGATTATGGGGAAGCTTTATGAAGCTCAGAAACAGCATCGTGTTCCTCCCTCCTCCTCCTCCTCCTCATGGCAGGGTCCTGCCGGCTGCCAGACGATCGATCAGCAGCGAGCAGAACTTCCCCACTGCACTGAACATAATCCTCCAGTTCACTGGTTTAAGGGAGCCTAGAAGGATCACTTTTCAGAGTAACGAGGGTTAGATGCTTCCCAAGACAGCTAGACAGCCTCCACAGGTTTTTAGAATGAGACAGTGCATGAGAAGTTACAAAGTGCCTGTAGCCTTTACCTGGGTGTTTTTCCCTTTTCTTGCAAAGAGGCCTAGTGCTCTGAGGCATCCAAATTCCTGGGAGCAGGTTTCTCGTGCAGACCCCTGAAAAAAACTTCCTTGGTGTACAGATGTTTTTCTTGTTTGTTTTCTTCCAAGTAGTTTCCTTTTTGTCCTGTTCTTGTAAAAAAAAAAAATAAAAAATTGTATCTGTTCCATTTTCAAACATTTCCTGTGATTGCTAGGACAACAAAACATACCAAGGCAGGATCAATTGATTTGCAGAGTTTTCATACAGGTCTCTTGTAGAGTTTTAGTTGTTCCTTCTATATGATCAAGAAGTCCAACATAGACAGTAATTTCACCAGAAGCTCTTCTGGGGGAGGAATATTTCAATATTTGAGATTGTTCTATTGTTCGTAAGAAAAAAAAAATAGTTAAAATCTGATTAGCTAGTTAATTCTCCTGCAATACATGACTGACAAGCATTCATAATATTTACTTCTGATTACTAAGTCATCTCTAGCCTTGTTAAAAATTTTCGACATTTCTGTGGAATTTACTTTAAGATTTTCTGAGGCATTTTGAGAAAATCCATTGAAGTATAGATGTTTTCTTCCAATACACATAGGAATTTATGCTAAATTGGATAACAAAGCTGCTTGGGTTGGAAAACAAATTAATCTACCCAGTCATATATAAAATGCCCAGAAGAAACAGAAGAATAACAGCTTTTCTACATTTTACTTCTGTGAAGAGAGAATGAACCATTCTTGTCTTCAGAGATCTTCGAGTCCCCACTCCCCTCCCTCAAATTTTATCTTCCCTCCCCAGATTCAGAATTTAAGGAGCAGAATGAAATGGTTTTATGAGACGAGGTGATCATGGCAAGCGGGGATCCTGTCATCAAGGAACAAGCCCATGGCCACGTGAACCTCTGGGATAAAATGCTCAGTGCAACCAAACAGGCAGTCCTGGGATCTGAAGGTCTGATAATCGATAGCAAGGTGATCAATGCAGTGATGGAGGTCTCTGCTGCTGTTCATCTCAGGCAAAAATAGAACCTTAAATGCAGGTGTTTCTCTCCAGTGACTTGGACCTCTTGCTCACATGGAAGTGTTCACACACAACAAAGCATATCCCACCCTCTCCTAAGGCTGCTTGCATTCCCTGAAATGCTCAGGAGGGAACACTCTTCCCTTTCTCCTGCACTTGCAGCTGCCCAAGGGGAGCGTGGGTGCTCAAACTTTGTTTTGAAAGAGCAGTGCCCCTGATGAGGAGTGCTGGGGGAAGTGCTTGTCAGGATTAAAGGAGGAAGAAATTGCATGTGTTCAAGTAAAGAGTTTCTAGCAGAGTGCAATGGAGACACAAAGGCATCAGAAATTCACCTCAGGGGAAATCCTAGGCTGTATTTTCTCTGAAAAAAATCACCTAAGCTCTACACTATGGATGTGCCTGACGAAGGAAACTGACTGGCAAAGTTCATCCCCGTCTGCCGTCTTTAAAGAAAGGGGTAAAAGTATATTTGATGCAGCTTTCAGTTATTTGCTCTTTGGAAATCCAGTTCCCAGGGAGTTATTCTCTCATTCTGCTTTATTGGTTTTCACTGTCTCCCAAGATCTGTGCAGTTCAGCTCCATGGTAACTCAGGAACTTCTTAGTCACTTACATATTGATGTATACATGGAAAGCACAGTGCTAATACACTGTTTGAGCATCTCTAAGGTATATTTAAAATATCTAAAAAGTGTGGCAGAGTAGGATTTATAGAGGATACAGAACAGGGCTGCCTCTGCCTTGCCTTGAGTGGTAGTGGTTGTCTCTTGGGAAGCTCTACCAAGTCACTCCAGGCTTTAGAACAACTGAAGTCATGCTAAACTCCTGCCCACACTGTTAAGCAACATTTGTTCTCCCCATCCTCCAGCAACTACAAAAAAAAAATGAGGTGATTAGAAAGGGGAAGCAAAACAGAGGAAAAGGGACTTGCACTACAGTAATTAGGCTTCCTAGACAGGTTCTACTGATTTAACAGCCAGGTTATGAGCCCTGTAATCCTCATTCTCTGCTGATCTACAGCTCACCACCACGCTGCTCATCCTGCCAGGCCTGGACTTTTTTACAAAAAACAGAAATGCTGGAGGGGCTGGTGCATGTCCACGTTTTGCTCTGACATGTGTATGCATAATAAGAAAGTACTTCAGGCATGAGGAAACAGAAAAGTCATAATACATGTGTCCTATGACACAGACCTGAAATCAGACCCCTGGTTCCTAAGCTTTCATCCAGGTGCCCAGTCACCAGCTGGCTGCTCCTGTACATGACACAGGTTCAGATACTTTGAATATCTGTGCAATGATTTTTACAAATTATGATCAGGTGCAGACAACAAAATGCCTAGTGCAAGCTGCAGCTCTGGAAGTGCTGTGGGGATTCATTAGTTAATACCACAAGGACCTGGTGTAGAGCATTTAAAGCTTTAGCAGCATTCTTCACCTTCTCACTGTAGTTAGCTTTGAATATCCTTGGGATTAATTTTTTAAATACTTCAGGGAAGATGACAAGAAAAGTAGAAATTACCACCAGAGGGGAAAAAAAAAAATTCCCATGTTTTGGGAGAGAAATAAAGCTGCATGTTACCCTTTAAATACTTGCATTGAGAAAGGGAGAAGGATCAGCTTCTACTATTTCAGTTGCAGTGAGTGACCTACGAGATATTTGTCCAAGCACAAAGGCAAGAAGCTAAAGATCTGCTTTGACATGTCCTGAGATCCTCTGGATTGGTAAGTTTTTCAAGGAACTGTTCTATATTGAAAAGCCCACCTTTGAAAATTGGTGATGAGTAACCAAAGATGTCAAACAAAAGACCACTGCAGCAGGCTACACTACTGAACATGGTAATCAGAGTAACAACAGGATCCCCACTCCCTCCACTGACAGCAGGCAAGCACTCACTGGCTTCAGATCTGGGGATGGAGGTCTTCCCTCAAAAGCTTCCCAGATTAGCAGCTGGTCCACATCATCCTCCTCCTCTGGAAGTGTTTCCATCTGAAACACTGTACCACATTGGGGTCATTTGAGGTGAGGTTCACTTGGTGGAATGCAACTTTCTGGATGGTGTATGTTCAACTGTAATCCCACAGCTAGTTTCTGAAGCTGAAACAAAGCCAAATGCTGAAAAAATGAAAATGGTTGGGTTTTTGTCCACATTATAAAGTCCCTGTGGACCATTAGCATGAAGCCCTTTATTCTTACTGATACTGATGCCAGAATGATTTTTTGCTTTTTCTTTTATACCCCTCTTATAGACTCTTTTATATAGTTTTATTTTTTCTTAGTGCTTTTAGCCTACATACTTGTAACTTTCCAAGCCTGATAACTCAGCTGAGATCCATGACACCATTAAACCAGGAGACCAAACAGTCTGGGAGCCCCAGACACCAAGGGCCTCTCCAAAACATAGTTTTGTAAACTAAAATAAACCCATCCAGGGGAAAAGTTCCTCAGAACGAGGAGATCACTCGAACCTCTCATTAAAGAATCTTTAATAAATATATTAATTTTGCAAGGCCTGTAAGTGTGTGTATTTCAGTGTGACAGTGTACATGCATTTTCAAAGCATTCCACCAGGACAAAATGCTTTACCCAAAAATCCTGAAATAAATACGGAAAGAAAACTCCCTTTTCCCCATAAACCATGTTTTAGTTTTAATTTTAAGACCAGAAAAGGGCAACAGCTACAATTATTATTATATTTTTCATTTTGAAGTGCCGAACAATAAGAAAACAACAAGGAGTTTATAATTAGTTTGATTAAAAGAAGGGAAACTTGCCCAAGTATATACGATATATATATGTCTAACTATACTACTGCTACAGAAAATACATTTACATGGTCAGAATCCAGATCCAGCCTATGCAGATAAAAATGGTGAAACTTTACTTTACTTTACTTCTGGAGACATCTGTTGTCTGCTGCTAAATAGGGAACTAAGTTCTAATTAGATAGATCTTACAGAAGATGTTTGGCAATATTTGAAGCATCCTGCATGCTACATCTTGTTTGAGCTACCTGACTCATCAACATTTTGCTTTTGCAGTTAAGTTTAGCCACACGATGCTAAGGCAAAACTAAAGAGTCATCTGACCTATCAGTAAATAATAATACAGTCACAGGAGCTACCTATTATTTAAGGTTTCAGAACGATTTTGGCTTTAAAGTTCATTTCATTAGAATGCTTCAGCACATTCCTCTCTGCACTGCTCCACGGTTAGATCCCAATCAGAGGAAAATATTTGAAAGTTGCAGGTTTTAGGAGGAGCTGCTCTTTCAGAACACAGACTCAGCAATTTCTGACTTTCCATACTAAAACTTTTCTGCATTCATAATTCAAAATAGGCAAAATTGAACAGAAGTTTTCTCACTGGTCATGCTGACAATGAAGACATGGAATAGTTTTTGCTGAGAACCTGGGGGAGAAATAAGTATTAAAGTGATCTCCTCACCCAGTATAACCCCATGAGAAGTTTAGTAAAAGGGTAAAAGTACATCACCTGTCCTGTTTTTAATTCTATCCTACTTTGATGGCTGGAGATATCTTATATATTATATATGTCTGGGGGGTTATATTAATTTACATAAAAGTCCCCTAGCTCTGCTCTTGTATGTATCTAATGAGAAGTGAAGGCCTCAGCTTCCACAGATCATCCTGAAATTCACTTCTAGCCTACCTCCTTTTATGAATATTCTTGGCAGATGCTGGCAATGAATACACTCAGACAGTCATTTAAATTCTGCTGCTTTCTCAGGAAGGGAATTCTTTACAAATTATATTTGGTAGCATCTACTAATTCATTCATTCTCTTTCAAACACCAACTACAGCCTGATCCTGTATGACTGTTCATGTAAAAAACTTCCCCTTTAAACATTGAGACTCTAAGACTCAGCAGTGAAAATACTTGAATTGCTGATTTTGTTTTCTAAAAAAAAAAAAAGTTTTCCTCAAAACAGCACATTCCTATGCGATGTTTCCACCTTGAATAAATTACACACTTCCCACTGGAAAAAAAATCCATTTTCCACTTTCTATTTATGGAAGCATCAGTCCACCTTCCTGAGGTTTCTCTGCAGTTCAGATGAGGGCAGTTTGCACTTTGCACCAATCAGCTGTTTACTGCCTCAAAAAATTGGGCTCCTATAGCATGAGTCACCAGGCACGGGAGATTCAAAGATCAGTTCCTGGGTCCCAGCTGAGGGAACACTTAAACTGTGCCTAATTTAATTTAAGAGTATATTTAAATGCTTCTCTGGGTTGGACTTGTCAGTTTAGACCACAACTTAACATTCAATGGACAGCAGGTTTCAGTGAAAATGCCGTTGTACAAAAAGCAAATGCACAATCTGGAGTGACATTTCACATGACAGCTAATTAGGAACTTCAGCTGATGGATGATGGACATGGGGTAAAACTAAGGACAATGCAGACTTTGCACTGCCTGCTTCTGGGATTTTTAGTCCTCGTTTCATCTTTATTAAACAGCCTCATTATTTTGAAGAACAATAAATTGTTACAATTAAAACTTCCTTACCATTATCTTGTTTGGGAGCTTCTATATGGATCCCAGGCTTTCCTGAAATTACACTGTGCAAATATTATTATTCGTGAGATTAAATTAAGCTTAGTGAGCAAACCAAATACAGGCACAAATAAATAGACATTCTTCACAGAGAAACTTATTTCTGAATACTTTCAGACATGTCCATTAATTTGGCCTTCTGCAGGCACTGAACAATAACTTCACCACCCCAGTTCTGGTCACTGAGTAGCAGAAGTCTTAGGTAGTCCTTAGGCCTCCTTTTAAAACCATCCACGTTTTTAAGCAGAACATGAAATATCTTCTAAGCAAACTTCTCACTATGGTTAATTGCATACAATTGTTCAGAAACATCCATGTAGTTATCATCTCATAAGCGCAGTGTAAAGGTAATAAAAATAATGAAAACTTACATTTTTGCATCTGCTGAATTCCTAAAATTACCCAATTGCAAAGCTAGTTATGAAATGAAGAGGGAGAAATTTAAGGAAAACCACAATAAACTCTGAAGTCAACACTGACAGAAACAAGGTGGCAGGTGTCAGATTAGATAAAATAACTTGTGATTGCATACCGCAATGTGACATCATTAAAGGTACAAACAAATTTAAGCCTGAGGTTATGGAATTGACTTAAATTTGTCTTCACAACAACATGCAAAACTTTTAGAAAATGTTGTCAGAAAAAGAAACAAAAGACAACTGTAAAGAAGCTCTACTTTTTGTAAATAAGTAATCAAAATTGAAATGAGCCTTAGGTTGAAAATCAGAAATAAGATCTGGTTTCTAATTAATTGGGTAAAATTAGGTAATTAGGTAAAAACTAATTCATGCTACTTTGAGTTTGAAAGAAAGAAAAACACAAGTAAGTGAAGAAATGCATTTTACCTGCTGTGCTCCGCTGATTTCATGTTGCTTATCTGTTCAAATGTATTTATGTTTTTTACATGAACCATGTCAGTAAAGGGAAATCTCTACCCCTAATAAAAGACACCCAAGGACCCAGTGCAATCACTGATCACTCCTGACCATTTATCCCAGTAAACTCTTAGGGCACTGCCTCGCAAGCTCTGTTTTGGGCTGTTCCAGTCAGGCATTTCCAGCACAAGATTGCTGCCGAGGGACTCGTTCTTAGCATTTTGTACATTCAGGCCCTTCCACAGGACTCAGCTGCAGAGTCCTCCTGGTTTCCTTTCCCTGAGCCATCCAGGCATGGCCATGGCCTGAGTAAGGCACTTTTACAGCCTCAGCCTTGCTGACCTGCACTCGGTTTTCCAGCGTAGCCCCCTCCTGCACTACACCTCTGCACCGCTGCTTTTTGAGGGGTTTTCTTCAAAGGGTTTTATTCACAGAGTGATCAGAGCAAGGTTTTGCTATGGCAGCCACACCAGCAGAGATCCTACAGAGCAGGGGTGCTGCTGCACTCTCAGCACAGGTATGGATCTGGAGGGTAAGGTTGCTTCTGCTTGGAAAAGTAGAGCCACGGCAAAGTTTCCAGTGTTTTTGTTTTGATTTATTTGGCTTCGTTTTAATCAAGTTAAGCTACAATAGCAAAGTTCAAGTTTCACAGCATAAACAGTGGGATTTCTTCAGCTCATTCCCATCCATTGCACCATGCCACCCTTTTGCTAACGTGATTATAAAAGCCAAAACTTTTCATTCTGACTGGCTTCTGTCTTAGACAAACTCCACACATCTGAATACAAAGATCATTCCAGTACAGTTTTAGATATGAGACTTCATTATTAAACATTACCGAGGTATTTAACTTTTGTTTGACAAACAAAGAATATTAAAAAAGATAAACTGGAGTATCTGAGCCACAGGAGGGTCTCAAAGGGTTCATTAGATAAAAAAACAACAGGATTTAACTCCTAACCCCAAAAGGATAACAGCAAATTGCTTCTGTTGGCATTTCAGCTGATTTTTTTTTCCAGATTTCTCTACAGGTTAAGAAAAAAGACTTGGAAACAGTGACTCCTAAAACAAACCGAAAAAAGATTTATATCCATTTGCACAAATATTAGCTCTCAGTGGGTTACTGCATTCAGCAGTTTCTATATTATTACATAGTTTCAATGTTGCCAGAGTCTGCCTTCCTACTCTAAATTTCTTTTGCTCGAGTATATATTTTATATCTGTTGATGGGAAAATCTGAGCCTTGTAACTTCCTGGGCTACAAATTCATAAGTGACAGTCAGACATGAACAAAATTTTCTCTCCATAAACAGAAACACGGAAATGATATTTTAAATGTAAGCAGAGAATACTGATATTAAAGTGTTGTTTCAAAAACTGCCAGGAAGAAACAATGAAATCCACAGGTATTCAACACAGAATACTGAGAAAGGAGACTAAATTAATCTATTTTCAGCCACAGAACACGACATACTTTAAGAGGCCAGCAAAACCAAGCTCATGAGATAGGATTCCTCTAGATGGAACTCTTGAATTTGAAAGATGACAGTCATGTAACAAAAGTATCGAAACTTAGGAAATTATTCTCTTCCTCCACTGATTATTTCTCTTTCTGAAACACCTCCTTAGAGGAAAATGACTGTATCTCACCTACTCAGCTCATGGCATGATGAGATACAGCTCTCCCATGCAGAAGACTTCAATTCAAAGAACTTGAATAATGCAGTAAAATAAATAAAATTATGACTACGATAGAGGTTTTGACAGGTGCATAGAGCTCTTTATCTGTGTAGTTCTTTTCAGAGTAGCATTAAAGCTGCTAAACAAGGATTTTAAATTTTACTCAGCTCATGCCATCGAACTTCCTAAGACTTGCAAACATGCTTGGACTAGAAAAAGGTGGTTTTTTTTAATATTCTTTTAATTATTCTGTAAGCTAAACAATTATATAAAAACACTTGTGAAGTTAATGGGCAACAAAAAATCAAATTCACTTAAGTAGAACACAATCTTTTTCAAGTAATATGAAGTACTCACAAAGCCACAGAAGAATATGCTACACCACTTTTGTACACAGCATCAGAACAGTTCTCCAATAATCTTTAAGACAAGCACGATATCTTTTAAAACAAATCATTAAAAATATGTTGGAGGAAAAAGGGATATATCCACAGGTCTAAGTGATATCCTTCAGCTTCAGAAAAACACAAAGATGCCAGCAGTAACACCTAGGCACCACAAATATATTCAACGAGAACACAAGTGCAGATGAAGCAGAAGTGCTAAAATGACAAAGAGCTTTGCAGGATAACATGTCCCAGCTGAAGCACTGGCAAGGTAAAATAAAATACTGTGAGGCAGCTGCTCTTGAAGCCTCTGCACTCACACTGAGGGCCCAGGTATCAGCTGGATGTCAGGCCCTTGAACCCTCCATCAACACTGCGAGGAAAGGAGCTGCCACAACCGAGATCTCTGCACCCCAGCACGGCACACGCTGCGGAAATAACAGAGACACATTAGAAAGCACAACGTGATAACAGGTAGTGAATGCTGACCTCTGCCAGTGACTGTGCAGTTTTTATCCTTTGCATTTTTAGCTTCTCAACTTGCCTGCTGAAAAACACGTTTTCTTGAGGCTACCTTTGAGACGTGCAGAGAAATCTCACCTGGCAGAAAGCATAATGTGCGTGACCTCCTGTGGGGCACACGAGCATGGCTGGGCTCTCTCCTCGCTGTCTGCTTGCTTCTGGCTGTTATTAGAGGTGCCAGTTCCCCTCCAAACCCTCTGCTGCATATGGAACACATTCATCTTCAGAAGATCACTTCCCTCATTGAATCCCTTACAGAAGCAGCAGTGCTTTGGCTCCCTATTCCTCTGGAGTCCTGCAACACATCAGGAAATGCCAGCAGCCAGAGAGACTCCGGCACAGGCCACAGTCCCAGAGCTGCCTTTCCTCTCTCAGGGCTCCTAAGCTGGTGCTCCAGCTGCTGGATCCCAGCTCCTGCAGTCAGTGAAACAACCAGCTCAGATGTACCTCACAGCAAAAATTAAAAACTGGGAATACACGCAGAGAATAATTTCAGAGACACCCCTACAAGGCTCACAGCTGCGATCCCACCCCAGCCCAGAAGCAGCCCCGAGCACAGGCCCAGAGAGGAGCAAATTGCCGCATGTGGGACTACTGCTCCAATGAGGAACAAAAAAACTGCACACAGGAGACAATCAGACACGAAATTTAGTATCTGATCTCTTCCTATTTCTGACCTGAGCACCAGGGAGGGCCAAAGCCACCTGTGTGGTGTAACAGAGACCTCTGTTGCTGCTGCCAGAGGAAAGGGCCCCTGCCCATGGGTCCTGCAGTGCACCCTGGCACAGAAACTGGTCCCAGCTCTGGCATGAGCTGAACCAGAGTGTGGGGTGGGCCCTGGGTGGCACTGGGTGCTCAGCAGGTGATGTGTGCTATCCAACAGCACACACTCTGCCAGGTCCTGGCTGCTGCTCCCCCGCGGTGCCACAGAGGCCGCAGGGGTGGGGATGGCTCCTCAGAAGACATTTTGTAATTGCCACCGTGAGTTTCATACACAGCAGCCAGATGCTTGGGGGGGAAAGGGAGGGGGGAGAGCTATAAATCTATAAATAAGTAATGGAGTGTTGGGCTATGAAATTCATAGATTAACATAGGAGAGACTCTCTTGGCAGCTGCATTAACGCCAGCACACTGTGCAGCTGTTTATCGCTCCCAAACAGCTCCTGCCTCTCCCCACAAAGGCTGCATGGGGCTTGTCTGGCCTCCTGGAGGCTCCTTTCACATTCACCTCCAGCCATAAAGAATTAATTCATCACTGAAATGGTATAATCAGGAGCTCAGGCTCCACTAACACCTGCTTAAATAGTATGACTATGCCTCAAATAATACTACTATGCCTCATGTAACACCAACCCCCCTGGTCCCAGAGCTCACTTGGTACTCACTGCCTGTCTGAGAAGTTTTGGGGGAACAAGAGACACAAGGGACCACCTCAAACCTATTTCCACTCTCACGCTGAGCCCACCCTCATCATCAGACACGTCAAGGTCACAGCGACATTACACACACTTGAGACAAGCCTGTGAGAGGATTTATTGGTCTTGGAGAAACACTTGTCTTGGATGAATCACAGGTCTTGGATGAGCCACTCCTGGTTGTGAGCTAGGCACTGATCTAAATGTGCAGCCCCTCCAGATACTGCTTTTTTCAGGGAGGAATTAAAAACGCCTTAAACACACCAACAGCAGGCAGCTGCAGGCTCAGCAGGTGCTGGTGCTGGTGCATCCTGGACCACTCAGCAGAGCCACATCCATCTTCCCAAAGATTCCTGCCCCACAGCCCCCTTTCCCCAGGGCACTGCTGGGATTGCTGGCACCCCTGGGGCAGCAACTCAGCCTGGTGTGAAGCACCAAGCTTGTTTCTAACCCCTCATATGCAAGGACAATGCACCCTTCTCCTTGTGATGCTGCCCAGCTCAGCACAAGACCTTTCCCCAGGTCTCCCTGCCAAGGGCAGGGTCCATGGAATGCAGGATCCTGCACTGTGCACTGAAGGTACGTCACTGCCCAGCACCCCAATCCTACAGCTTCTCTCCATCTACATTTATCCTGTCTCTTAAACATTTTTTAGTGCTTCTCCAACTGCTATCAACTTCCATCATGAAAATATCCATGCGCTTTGTAGTTAGTCACTTTGCTCCTCTGCCAATGGTGCTCTCAAGCTCCTGTCACTGAAAGCACTGTATTCTCTTCATGCCACAGATCTTTAAATGCAGTAGTTACACATTACTTAGGCTGCATATATTTATCCCTAAAATAACACAGGTGTCTCTGCAGACCTTCACTGGGCCTTTGATGCATTCCAGACATCTTCTTTCCAGTCTATTATTCCGTAGCACAACTAAAATAATTGGTACTTTCCAAGCCTTCGTTGTGTTTTTTGACTCCTAACAATGTGAGTGGTCAGGTGTTGCACAAAGCTCAGAGGGAGCTGGGAGAAAAGAGAATAGATGAGTATGTGAGGAATTAAGCTAGATCTTGATACTTGCCTCTGTAGAGGGATGTAAGGCCTGCTGAGGAGAAAATCATAAATAAGTACAGTTCTGAAAGCAAGTGAATATGAATGAATGACTTGGGGTTAAATTTTTATTAATAAAATAGAAGAAAGTCAATACATCTCTTTTTTTATGCAGTCAAGATTTGAAGTATTCTAAGTTAAAGAGACAAAATAAAGCCCTGAAGAGAAAAACCACAAAATATCTGCTAAAAAAGACCCAGGGTCTGAAATAGGATGTACTGGTTGCAAACATATTCCATTATTTAGCTGCACCAAGGAAGCTGCCATGGGATATGCTCCTTACGTGGTTCTTCACCAGGTTTAAGGAATCAGGACTGCAAACAGATTTGGGAGATCCAGCTTTTTAGAAGACTGGCAGATAAACAAGGTCAGGATTTTTTTTGCTGAAGTTGGGTAAGGGGAGCTGGATAAGGCCAGAGGATTGCTCCTCAAGCAAAGTGTAGCACACAGTAATATCTGAAACAGAAAATGCTCCATTCTAAAAAAAAAGAGAGAGAAAAGGAATAATTCTAGAGGCAGGCTCTTGTTTTATTAGGTGTAAATCAGATGTGATATTAAATCCATATGGTAAAGGTTAACATGTAAGAAGGATTGCATATTGATTGCAGCACTTTAGAATTGGACCATTTTCCATTAACATTTTCTCAGCTTCACAACAGGCAGCAACAGGGATACAGAATGCCTAAGAACTAACCACAACAGTAAATGCTAATGCAAGTTTTATAAAGATAATAATGCCTCCCTTGCATTTGTGATGGTAACAAACAGACATTCCTAATAGCAGCATCAATTCCATCTCACAAACAAGGCAAAACTAACAGCAGAAAAAGAAACTGTAAAGACCTACTAATAAAATCATAAACCTGAAAGTAAAATGATCCAGCAGCAGAAGAAAATGCAAGATCAATATAAAATACACTAATTAGTGCCTTTTCCATTCTGCTGCATATATGTCCTACTCTGCTGCTTGCAAATGCAGAAAAGATTGTGGTATCAGGGCTCCAGACTCTGTAGCTCATCTTTCTGTGGCTGAGCAACTGTCCCTGAAGGCCACTAAATTAAACAGAGGGAGAGAGAACAACGACACTTTTTTTCCAGGGGCACTAGTGGATGGTAGGATTAGACATCTCCCTGGCCCTCCCCTCAGTGAACTGTAACACTCTGCTTCCCCCCTTCTCTTCATGTTGATATCCCAAACCTTCCAAAATACATCCCCATTGGGCGAACTGGACTCTTCCCAAGCAGAAGGAGTTAGGTCAGATCCCATTGTTGTACATGTAAAGCTTGGAAAAATTCTCCTTTTGCCCTGCTTTCCACCCATCAGCACTGAATTTCACCTGCTGTTCTGCTACATGGTCATGCAGTGTCAGCTCTGCAGACAGCTTTCAGTTGCACTGCCCTCAGTAACTTGGTGCCATGAGCCAGAGATGAAGTTATTTTGGCAAGTTATCTGAAATGTCTTCTTCTCCCCACAAAATAAAATCATTCTGTCAAATAAACAATCCCTCTTCTGTGAGCACACCACTCCAATTAATGGAGGTTAATTGTCTATAACAAACAACCATTCAATGTATTCATTACACTAATGAGATTTCCTTTTTAGAGGATTTATGAGTTGAAAAATAGAGTTCTGTTCAGTCAGCTTTTAACTGCAGGAAGGAAACGTGCTTGAATTTGGGAATATCTTTCACTCCTCCAAAAGAAAATGGCCACCTGCCCTTAAGAGAAAAAGGATATTCATCCACTAGTAGACAATTACATGTTCCTGAGCAAAAGACCAAAAGAACTGCTTTCAAACACATTCATTTACTCTATTTTTGTAATATAAACATGTGTGCTACCACACTTGCACCCACTTGTTACAATGACTATAAGGATTTTTCTAAAGCACAACTGACCCTAATGAAGCAATCTGTCTTCTCGTGTCACTATCAGATTGCCACCACAAAGCTAAAGTTACCTTGGTCTAACAGCAATGTGCTGGAAAGCCAGTGGAAAGTAACAGCTTTGATACTTTCAGTTCTCTTTCTTTAATGCTTCCACATTTAAAATAATTTGCCTGATTAAACACTGTCCATTAAAATTAAAAGGCCAGTATCATCAGAGACAATTACACTGGGTTTAGCTCTGCTACAGCCAGACCACAACATCTTGTTAATTTACAATTATGCTGTGGATTGCTGTTCTGCTCTCCATTCACACCCATGTTTGCAATACACATTATATCCCAAATCAGAATCCAGTGCTTTCAGGATTAATAAGGGTATATTGAAGCTAGTCCATAAGAAAAAAGTAAGACATTTTTGTACAGGGATATTAGCAAGCTCTTAATGANATTCTGTGTGAGGCCAGTTGTTCTCTGGCCAGTTTTTGGCCCCTCAATTCAGGAAGGACATTGAGGTGCTGAAAAGGACAAGAGAGGTGGGGAAGGGTCTGTAGCACAAATCTCATGAGAAGCTGAGGGAGCTGGAGGCGTTTAGCCTGGAGAAAAGGAGGCTCAGGAGTGACCTTATGGCTCTTGACAACTCCCTGACAGGAAGGTGTAGCCAGGTATGCTTTGGACACATCTCCCAGGTAACCAGCAACAGGAGGAGAGGAAATGGCCTGAAATTGTGCCAGGCAAGGTTTATACTGGATATTGGGTAAAGCTTCTTCACTGAAAGGGGGGTCAGGCACTGGAACAGGCTGCCCAGGGAAGTGGTGGAATCAGTCCCTGGAAGTCTTCAATAAGACACATATTGCTTGGAGTCAATTTAGTGGTGAACCTGACAGGTTAGTGGTTGGACTTGATGGCCCTAGAGGTTTTTTCCAACCTTAATGATTCTCTTGTTCTATGTTTCTTTGCACAAACAGTTTGTGCTGATCCCTCTACATCAGTGTGTGCCACATACTAAGCCACTCTCATCAACAAGGCTAAGCAAGGCCAGGTGCTTGTTCTGCAAAGGCCTGTAAAGACACTTTATCCCAAGAAATTTGAAGCTAAGAAATTTGAAAAGTGACCACAGTGGTAACAACTTTTAGTCTTACGCACATGACTTTATGGTATTCGCTTGCCACTGGTTTAGGTTGTGTGTGCCCTCACATCTGGGTCAAACTCCACCTTGAAGGGAAGTTCCTCCAGTGAGGTTGTCCACAGGGAAGTGGACATGCAGTCATCACTTGTTAAAGATGTCTAAAAGCTACATGATAGTTTATGAGGGAGGTGGTCTACAATACTGAAAGCAATTTCAATTTGATGATAAAAAAAGCATGGTGAATATGACGAGAAATGGGAAAAAAAACATAAGAGAAGCCCCACCAAGAAGACAGATTAAAAGCCTCAGGTATTTTCACTACGCCAGAAGTCAACTCATTCTGAGTCACTTCTACAGGGCCAGTTCTACTTATCTTTTCCAAAAAGGGCTTGGCTTTGGAGACTGAAAAATAGCATGGGCCACAAAGCAAAGAATAGTGCATGAATGTTTATAAGCATGCCTACTTAAAAGTAAAAATTCACTTTCATTGTATGTGTAGGTTCATTTCTCAGTCCAGCTATGTGTGAAGAATAGATCATTAAGAGCACAGGCATGAGAGATGAAAATATTTGACTGCAACTAATAAGATGTTAAAGTGAATGAGATGTGATGGGGAACACATCTCTGGGCATGGATTCCACCACTGCCCCATTTTGACTGAAGGAAGAAAACGCCAGCTTAAAATCAATTGTTTTAGCCCAGCAAAAACTGCTGTGGCTTTATTCACTATGTTCCATTGTCCTTCTCTGCACAACTCACATACAGCTCCTCCTCCATGAATGGAGAGAAGAGCCAGATGCCCTCTGTCAATTGAATGATACCATGGTATTTTTACCAAATACAAGTTCCAGCATGCTCTTCCAGACAACTCTGATGCAGAAATTATTCTAAATATAATCCACTTCTCTCAGCTCTCCTTTCCTAAGTATCCCCACTAGTCCTATAAGCAGTCAGTAAAACAAATATGAAACATTACCACATCCAAGCTCATACTGAGATAACATCCAGAGGGTCTGCTGCCACCCTACATAGTTTCTTAGAGCTACCACTTCCAAACCAAACCTTTATCATGTGTCTTGGATATGTGATACCTTTCAGGTGAATGGGATTAGGAACATTTACATTTTATGAATGCCAATGAAACAGCAAGGGTAGAAAAGGCATAAGACATTCAGAAATGAAATATTTAGTAGGAGTAAATAAAAATAAAAAAGTGTAATAAAAAAAAAGAACTCCTCACTATCACTTGATGAGGTGATACTACTCTAATCAGCAAATTGCAATCTTGTTTCAGACTGAAGATTGTTGCCATGAAGAGCACAAGAACAAACTAAATCACCTAACACTTATTTAAAATGCTGCAACACCAGCAAGCTTATTGCAATATAATACAGTAGTAAAGCAATTACACTCTGAGATTAATATTTATAGAATATAATCAGGTTTTCTTTACTTAACATTTTATTCAATAATTCGTGCGCCTTAAAAGCATCTTCAAAGTCGAAGTAGGGTTCGAAATAAGTCTTTAAGGAAAGGTATCAAAACCCTGGCAGGAGTCTGGAACAATGTTCACTGCCCCTGAGAGGCCACATGTCATGTGGCCCCTGTGACTTGAAGGAATAATCACAAGAGAGATCAGGGAACGGGCTGTAAAATGGCATGAATTAGCTGATGTGAAAGGAATTTGCAACATGGGGCAACAGCCATTCTGTGACAAGAAACACGAAAAACCAACAGAAGTCAGATGCAGAACCTCAGCAGGAGGAAGAAAAGGAAGATATTTTTCAAATCCAAAAGACTGTGGCAGTGACACACCAGCCAGAGCTTCAAAAAATTAAGTGTGGACCTTCAGCATGACTGGCCAGTGACACAAGGACACAGAGACACAGTTCTCCAGGTGTCTTTTCTCCTGGCTGGTTCCTTTCTCAAGCAGGAGCTGTTGGTCACTATGAGAACAGTGCACAAAGCTGTGACCCCCCAGGACAAAGGTCTCTGTGGGCTGTTACAACACAAACTGTGTGCAATAATGACTATTATTTCTGGAAGACAATTAAAACTAACATTGGAGCACAAAAACTGTTTACTTTCAGTATGAGAAAGGTGTATGCCAAGAGGTCCTTATCTGAGTCAGAGTGAGAACAGTGCCCAGATTAGAGAAAGGGAGATGGAGCTAGCAGGTAAGAAATCCCTCACACCTACAGCACAGGGGGTCAGTATCTGTTTTCTGTCAGCAGGAACTGACAGTATTTTAAGGTTCTAATTATTAGTACTGGCAATTCTGAGCTAAATGTCGTCTGCTGCAACAAGCCCTGCTTCAAATTCCAAAATGCAAGTATACTTTATAACAGGGAGTGGGAGGGTTGTTAATTGCTTAACTGCACTCTTCCGGACAGCATTTCTTATAGTTGAGTGTGTATAAATCCCGATCATTTCATTTTTTATCTTGTAATTCTCTCTTCTTTTTACCATATAGTAAATTCCCAAAGTGCCTTATAAACTTGGCCTCCGATGCAACTGATCAAGATAGGACTTTGCTTTACCAGCATGTGGGGAGAGCCCTTCAGTTTCTTTGTCTTCGAGGCATGTCCTACTTACAGACAGCACAAAATATCACCTGGTTCTGGGGTGCTCAGCATCCAGTTTCTCTAGTATTAATGGAGATTTTCAAATCTCACTCCTGGGACATGTCAGTCGCACTCAGCACCCAAGTACTGCTTGTCAGTGTCCAGTGAAACACAAGTTCATTCCAACACCCCCTCGGATTAAAACCCCCTCCTCTTGTCTCTGGAAATGGTCTGTGACAGCAGTGGAGCAGAAGGCAGACAGAGGAGCAGAAGACAGTGCAACCAAGCATCTTCATTGGGTATAATGAGAGGTCACACCAGAAATTGAGAAAACAGAACACTTGAGATTAAATTAATTAACTTCATTACTGACACAGATTCTGGCTTCAACAAACTTGTGTTTTCACATCTCACCAAACACACAGCTCTCAAGCCTCCCTTTTTTGTCTTTAAATTGTAAGGAGGCAAAATTTCTTGTTTCTACTTTCTAGTCAACTTCCTGGCAGTGGCTGTCAGCAATGGGTTTCTCTTGACACCAAGTGGCTAACAGGGACAACTTGCCAAGTATCAGTGCAATTCAGAGGAAAAAATCTTTCAGATTTCATTTTAGGAATAGAATGTAGCATCCACCATGTAATACACCTGTACAGTCTCTATTAACTGCTCAGAGGTTCTCAGTACTTTGGAGATCACTGAAAGGGCATTTCCCTCCTGCAACTTGATCCAGACAAGCCTGGGCTGATTTGGGTTGCTGGTACAACTGAAAACAGTTTTGCCCTCTGCCTTGTTTTAAAACAGCAGCCAACCAAGTCAATCCAGCATTGTTTGTGACATGAGTAGAAGCTACAGCCAACATGCTTCTATTGTTTGGGGTTTTTTTAATTTCCCTCCATCAAACAGTACTTTATTTCCTTTCACCTTCATATCTTGCCTAGCAATCCAGCAGTTCACAAATGTATCTTTTTCATATCTTTAGCAAAGATATTTTAGTAAAAATATTAGCTTGACTTGGGTGAACAATGCTGAAGTGTACTTCCAAGTGTTAAATCTGGACTGAAAATCAGGAATTTGCTTTGATATTCACAGCAGCTTTGGTCCTTGTAAATATTTCTATAAAGGTTTTATTTTTCTACAAAGGCAAACAATATGTTTGCAAGTTCATGCAAAGATACTGGCACTTTTATAAACAATAACTACAGAACAAAATAAATGGCAGAGGACTTAAGTGGCTATTCCAGCATTGGAAAGAGTAAGGTACAAATGGATGACAGTATAAATATTAACACATGCAGGAGAATAAGACTTGTCCTCACCTCTGTCAATACATTAACCCATTTCTCACATATATGGGTGACACTAGAGAGGACTTGGTAATTCTGTTTTCTGAAAATGGGCTGGACTGTGCAGGATCACTGATTCTGCACCAAAGCTCACCATTTCATACAATCAGAGTATCTCAAGTCAGAAGGGGCCCATAAGAATCACCAAGCCGATCTCCCTGCTGCTGTCAGAACTACCTAGAACTAAACCACATGAGGAAGGATGACTTCCAGATGTCTTCCTTGTACTCTGATACTCTGGCCAGCTTGGTGCCATGATCACTTCCCCGGGGAGCCTGTTCCTGTGACCAACCACCCTCTCCTAATGTCCAGTCTGAAGTTCCCTGACACATCTTTAGTTCCACCTATCTGCAAGCTTTCTTTTTAACTTTTGGGTTAAATTGTTTCTCCTTTTTCGCCTTGTTTTGTTTCTTTTTTCCTTCCCCTGTCTGAAATAATCACTTGTTTTTTGCATGTGAACCTGGAGGGTGCATCAGCCAGAGCATATTCATTTAGCAGTTCGACTGGAAAAGTGCATTCTTGAGCGTAGACTCATTGCAGAATGTCAGCTCCTGGTGCCTTGTGGAAGGTAGGGAAAACACTTCATGGTTTGTGACTTGCAGCTTGAAGGGAGAGCACTCGCAGTGCCTGACAGTTTGCACTACCAAGGAAATCATTCCAAGTTGCAGACCCGGGAAGGGCCTGAACTCGAGTTCTTCGCTTGAGATGCATGAAGCAGGCAAGAAGAACAAGGCAGCACATGGCAGGGCTGCTGCAGCCTGCTCATGGTGTCTGTCCCCTCTTCCTCCCCCGTTCCACAGCTCAGTGAGGAGCCAGCTGCTTCAGCAGTGAGGACGGTGGGACTGATTCGTGACATTTTTTTTGCTGCCTATGAAATGCTTTGCATGAAGTCTTTTTGACAGGTAGAAACTCCTGTGCACTCCAAAGCTTTCTTTTCTCTTTTTTTTTTTTTTTTAGGAATTCTTGATTTTAACTGGATGATATCGAGTGTTGCAACCAGGAGAAAAGTTACATGGTGTCAATCTCAGATATGATGTAGAAGGAACCCGCACAGAAAAGACTGCAGGCAAATTAATGCACACTGTCAATCTAAACTTGCTGTTGCCAGGCATTTATAGCCTGTATCTAAATTATATTAATTTTTGACTGTCCATACTGCCAGACTGCCAGATGACTGGTTCATCTAATTGTTGTGTTTTCTTCTCATTAAAAGATACTTGCAAAAGCACCTCTGAGCAAATACACAAGCTGCACAAGAAGAAAGCAGTGTATTTCTAGCAACCTTTGCACTGCACATTTCTGACAGGTTTTTTCACCACATTCCACATCAATAATGCTGCAGCAACCAAAAGGCCATGTAGGCATTTAATCTCTGAGTGCTGAGGGCACACAGCTACCGGCCCAACACTCTGCAAACATTCTCCAAAATGTGCTTCCGCTCCAGGGAGTTGCCATTGGAGACTCCTCAAAGTCTAAGTTAGATTCATTTTAAAATAAAGCATTTTTTGACACTAAATAAAACAAACTCCTAGCTTTATTGAATTACATGAAGTGCTAGAGAAAGAAGAAGAAAAATTATGCCTTTAAACCATAATCTTGTGTCATCTGAAAACAGCTACCAGGAGCAGAACTAAAACTTCCAAGAGATGGTAGGTAAAACATTCTTTTGCTGCACCCAACAGAGCCACATCACAGAGGTCAGCAGGGGAGAAGGAGCAACGAGAGACAAGGGTGGAGAAAGGGAGCAGGGCTACGGAATGAAGAGAGTAAGACAGACAGACAGACTCCATATCCTCTCTCATCCAAGGAGAATGAAGCAATATAAATTATTTTCTCCAATAGTGTCTCCCAGACACAGCTGAAGATGCTTTGTTTGACCTTGCCCTATGCTTTGAGATTGTTCACTTCATTAGACCAGCACGCAAATACAGAAAGCAATTATTTTTGTGAAACGTGCCTCAAAGAGTGAAAAATTATTGACTATAGCTTGCATCCATTCTATTCACATTGCCAAAGTGCAATTAATCATATGCAAACATCGTAAACATTACATTTAAAATCTATATCAATGCTTTTCCAGGTAATTAATATAAGGAAAGCATTCCCTCAGTTAAGGAAAGAAAACACCTACGGAATAGTATGGTAATCTTATGTTCTCTCAAAGGCAAAATTGTAAAGATTTTAGTGGAGACACTGTCTCAGTAATAAATGCAGGTTGCTTGAGCTGAACACAAGAGAATATATATATATAGAATGAACGTCTAAATAAAAGTTAGATTGTTGCCCTCAGAAAAATAAGAGATTTTTTTGTTTCTTCTGGTACTTTCTGACTTGGAATGCCAGGAAGTTAAAAAAGCAATTAATAGTAAAAAGTACTGTCATTACATAGCAAATAATGTGATATATCATGCCTCTGACACTAAATCTCAGATAAAAATCCAGTCCACAAGAGAACCTTATTGGAAAGGTTATTGTGCAACGCAAAAAGAGACACACAACCCTTGCTTTTTCTTCTTAGTCCCAGGAGCAGAAATAAAAATAGAAACTCCAGGGGGAGCAGGGCCAAGACAGCTCAGAGGGTGAGGAACTGGATGGCCTTCACCTCTTCTTCTCTCAATGTCACAGACATCTGCTCCTGCTGTGGTCCTAAGGATATTGCCACTGGAAGGTCCTTTTGAAAAAATCACTGTGGTTTACTACAGGGAAAAGATTCACAGAGTAATGAAGTGAAAGGATAATCCTTCCTACCCACGTATACATATCTTTATAATTTATGTGTGGTGTTTCTAGAACACCCAAAAACTTAGTCTTTGCATGTTCTTTGAAAAGAGAAGTGTACATAAACATATGGCAAACATGCTCCCAGAAAGAAAGGCAGCTGCTAATAAATGACCACTGAATGAGGTGACACATAAACGAATTAGGTGAATTTGTCACTTAATTGGGTGAGAAACCCACTGCCGGAGGGAAGCACTGGAAAGATCAAGGTGTAGCCCCACTGCAGCCCATGACTGAGGGAGCTGGAACTGCTCCTGGAAGAGCAGCAGTGCAGGTCTGGCTCTGTGCTCGGGTGGGCCTGGCAGCCCCAGCCATGCTCAGAGCTGATGCCACTGAGCTGCAGCAGCAGCAGCTGTGAGAGTTGATTTGAAACTGGCTGGAGCATCCTTCCAGCACAGTGCTGCAAGAGAGAGACTTCAGTAACTATTAAAAAGCATAAATTGCATTACATATAAAACAGTGATTCATTCAGCAGGTGTGGATGTTCCTCAATTACTTTTTCACATAAGCCAGCACTAGGACAGTGTCACTAAAATAGAAAATAAACACACGAAGACAGACTTGTACATGAGGCATAATTACTGATGGAGTTCACATTGTTGCTAGGCCCAACAAAGTGAAATAATTCCAATAAAGGGTAGAAGTTTGTATAACTTGAAAGAAAAGAGTAAAAGAGACAAATCACAAAGCATTGAAAGACACTAATGAGAGGCAAACAGCAAAAACTCCCTGTTAACTCTTTGGATTTAGGAAGACTACACACAATATATTTCATTGTTGTTTTCTACACCATTTTCTAAATTGTTTGGCGTGGGCTGATCTCAGAAACTGCAAGTGTATTGGAGTTTCCACCAAGGGATTTGACAAGGGAAGTGCTAATGATGCTGAGAATGATCAGTTCCTCAGCAAGCACTCCCAATGCAAAGCAAGTCTGTGGATGCTGCCTGTGAGCACAGTTCTCCTGTTGTGCATAGATACACTCAACAGCTCACTGTTTTACTGTACTGTTTTTATAGTCTTTAAACACCTGAATATGACTTTCCATTTTTCCGGCAGTGCTTTTTCTTTATTGCTTGCATGAGTTGTTCCATTTCATTATCCAGTGGCACAGTAGATCTTCCTTGTTTTGACAGGGACTGTTCTGTTACAATTACCTGCTGTCATTGCAGTTCAAGTGAAGGTGCTGCCAGCTGGACAGAGCTGTAAAGCAACATAAGTGAATTTCCCAATGTTAAAGATTTTTTGGAAAATCCAGGAAGCAATTAGCCACTGCTATATTTAGAAGCCTGCTTGTATCGTAACAAGACACTGCCAGCCCAAGGTTGGGGGCAGACGGAGCCTTGATGCCTCCTAAACTTCAGAGATGTTTGGCTCTTGAATCACATTTAAAAACTCTTCATCATAGAGGTCACCTGCTCCTCTACCAGTGGAAATTCCTCATGACACTGTGCACTCTGCTGGAGGGACATTGCCTTAGGACATACAGGACACCTATCATCTCTTTAAAGTTTGGTTCACACATTGTAATTACAACAGAAAAAATTAATACAGCCTCATTTTAAGACATGAACAAACACAGCACACAGTATGTCAAAGCTATTTTTCTAAAAGATGACTAGAAGACATTTGGAGACCATGACAACCCCAAGCATTCTACCCTTAAAGCAGACTTTGCAACAAAACAGGCAGCTTCAGCAAGAGATGGGTACAGAAGACTGAAGCCACCCATGAGAGGCCATGGTCCCACATGTGGGACAGCAGTCTTGAAGAAAAGGAGGAATTTCAACTCTAACTTGGTAACTGAAGCTAATCAAAATCTAGTACAATTACCTCAGTTAGTACTTTTTGCCAAATGAACCTTGATTTTATAAATGATCTTTATTTGCCTCAATAAGGCATAAGAATGTTTTTTGACATTTTTGCAACTAGTTTCTATTGAGCTAGTAAGTACAGAAATAATCATTACTATCTGAAACAGGAAAATTAACCTAACTTACCAGTTCCCCCTGAAAGTTCATCTGTTAATCATAATTACAATATTCTTCCCTTTTTGCAGAACATACTAGGAAATATTTTCCTTCTCCAAAGCAACTTTGATTTCATAGAAACCTAGAGAGATTTCTGTAATTTTCTGACTATTACAGTCCCCAAACACTTTACTGTTGAACACAATTATTAGATCCACCAGTTTTGTCTTTCATCTGTGTGCTCCTAACAGATGAGCTGGTTTTGTGCCCCATCATAAGCTTACAAATTAAACTCCTACATGCTCTCCTGCTTCTTAATTTGGTGCTTTGGGACAGCACTGCTGTTAGCTCTCTTAAGAACAAAACCATTATTCAGATGAGCTACAGCAACTCATCTTCAAACAGTAAACTGCAACACACAAAACAAAATTGAATTACACTCAGCATTTAGCTTCAACATTCAGCACCACACAATACAAGCTAAAGAACATTCAATTTAACATTACATGGACGAAATTCCTTCCAGAGAAGAACAGTGAAATCTCCATCAGAAGTCTGGGGTAATCTTGTGCTGGTGAAAATGTTTCTGATGGGTCTTTTACAGTCAGGTTCATCACTGCCTGCCCCTTGCAGCACCGACAAGTGAATATGGACAACTATTCTCAGGAGCAGCCTATAACTGTCACTTCATACAGCATAAATAATTGCTTAGGCAGAAAAAAAAAATATAGTGAACTGTGTATTCTCTAGACTTTAAATTGGACTATTAGTTTGGGTTTTCTCAGTCTAGAGAGACACACTGCAGCCTCTCGTTGGAGTGTGATCTAGTAATGAGGTATAAGAATAAGGAGGCAAGTTAATCCATAACTCCTGAAGGCAATTAGGGTACCTAAAAGTGCCAACTGCCAGGATGCTTCCAGTGGTGCTCCAGTGATGCTCAGTAAATAGAAAATTCAGGGATAGCAAGAGCCATGTCTTTATAAGCTCCTGTATGCTCCAAAGCCACCAGCCATTTTAGGGGAAAATACAGTGGTATTGGTGTCCTTGGTTGCATGACAGCAGGAGTGTGCAGGGTCAGGCTGAGCCTTGCTCCTTCCCTAACCCTGCACTCTTGTTACGTGTGGTCAGTAACTGGTCTGAAATATTTGGTTCCATTTTCTAACACTTGCATGACTGCAAAAAGCAGAAACTATTGACACTGCAGTGCCTGCTGTGCTTCCAGAGGGGTCCATGTGCCATGGGGGAGGGAAGATGTGCTGGAAAAGGCTTGGTCCTCCAGTTTCTTCCCAGAGATAAGACCAGGAGTGTAACAGGCCAGCGTGGGTGTACAAACTCAGAGAGAAGAAAATTTGATCTCCTGGTGGTGAGGTTCAGAGATTAAACTAAGGAGCCAAATAGCCAGGGCAGCCAGGATGTGAATGAGATGTTACCTGAATAAAGACTTCATTTCTTTAAATAAGAATTTTTTTCCTTTCAGCAGAAACCTGGGGTCCACAAACTTGAGTACTCAAGCTCAGGTCCTGCCTGAGACTCAGCAGAGAAGAATATTCCCCCTTCTGGTGAGCAAACTTATCTGTCCTGGGTCCTACCAGGATGGCTTGTGGACAACTCCCAAGGCACAAGGGTCAAAACAACACCAGGCAGCTGAAAGAAGTATAGTTATGAAAAAAAAAAAAC
>VZRF01008964.1:1016-21252 GCA_013396875.1 Vireo altiloquus
GGCAGAAGGGTGGGGACGATGGGGTTTGTTTGGTGGGGCTGATGTGCTCTGGCCCCTGTGACCTCCTGGGGACGTGTCCCAGTAGGGGCAGCTCTGAAGGGCCCCAGCAGGTCCCACTGTCCCTGCAGCCTGTGCCAGTGGAGAGTGCTGGGGCAGGAACCCACACCAGGGGTAGCAGAAATCCCTTCACTGGGTTTGTTCCTGCTGCAATTCCACCAATGCCACCCTTCCAAAGGAGTGTGAATGTTCAATTCTTTTTCTACTTAGCTTAGGGGGCACTGTCACCCTGATGTCCTCACAGTAACTGATAGAGACATCCTTCACAGGCTTGCAGGGGGAGCTCAGTGCTGTTCACACTCTTACCCCTCTCACTGGGTTTGACTGGGAGGATTTGTGATGGAATTGTTGGAGAATGCCCCTGGCCGAGCTGAGCTTCCAGCAGCAGGCAGAGCTAAGACCCAGTGCTAATAAAAATCAACGAAACATGCTCACAAGGCAAGCAGTTTCCCTTTGCAGCTCAGAGCCTCCTCATGCTGATGGAAGATGACAATCACCAGATGTGGCAACATCAGGCTGAGGGCAGCTCCAAAAAGCTGCCTGTTCAACACATCCCTTCCCACTTCCTCCTAACTTATTTATGCAGTCACAGACATTTTTTAATGCTTTTGGGACACCTTATCTCATTGGCTACACAAATCCCCTTCTGTCTGCATCATGTCTAAGTGTGAAATAATGCATTATTGAAGTCCCTGTGACCCCGGGGACAGAGGAGCCCTTCCAGCCACAGTGACCTCATTAAAGAAAATCCTTTGTATTGGAACAGTCCAGCTTGGCCAAGGTCTGGTTGCACGGCAAAGAAATCCTGGGATAACAGCACCCTCCTGGCATTCCAAACATGCCCAGGTCCAAGACATGATCTCACCACAAGGTTTTATTGCCTCTGGCTGAGACAGTGCTGCTCTCTGTATCCCGGGGAATCGCTCCTGGCATGGCTCAGGAGCAGGGCTGGCTCAGGAGCAGGGCAGGCTCAGGAGCAGGCTCAGGAGCAGGGCTGGCTTAGGAGCAGGCTCAGGATTTGGCTCAGGAGCAGGGCTGGCTGCTCCTGCTCTGTCCTATGCAAACCAGGAGCACTCTGCTGCCTTCCTGCTCAGCAGGAGGAATCTGCCTGCCTGCTGCCTCTGGAAAAACAGGAGGAGGGATTGCTTTTACACTGGCATTTGCAGCAGAATTAGGCTGCAGCCTGGGAAGCCTCCAGGCAGGAGCACCTCGCAGGCTGCCACAGGTCTGAGCTGTCCCGAGTGCGGTGGGGTGGGCAGAGAACACTCCTGATTTATTCCAACCACACCACTAAACAGCTTTCCTTGCGGGTTCTGATCCTAACCATGGTTACCCTGGAGGAGCCACTGGTTTCTGACAGCGGCACTGAGACATGCAGTGTTAATCAGCAGTGTTAATCAGCAGTGCTAATCAGCAGTGCTAATCAGCAGTGTAATGAGCTGCTCATCCAAGCAATGCCCCACACTCTGCTATCCAGGATAACAAGCCCAGGTGAAGCATCCAAACTGCACCCATCCACTTCTCCCCATCTGAAGGAAAAAATGCTGGAAAAACTTAGTGGTTCTCCCCAGCCTGTGTGGATCTGTGAGTGTCCCAAGCACCCAGAGAAACCTCCCCGTGCAGCAAACAGCTCAATCCTCTCCACTCAGCTTTGTCCTCTGGTAGAGCTGACATCCACTACAAGATTCCGAGGCCCATTTTGGAGGGGATCCCAAATTATCTCCCATTATACCCAAACACTTTTTTCCCCCAGAAATCTGATGCACAACCTGGCACAAATCATGCTGAGCCGAGTTTTTATTTTCCACCAGTCTTTCAGTGAATCAGAGGCAGAGGTGACCTAAGCATGAATAAAGAACTGCTGGTCACTCCGAGTCCCACAAATTCCTGGTGTCATTTCCCTTTTCAGGAGTGAATGAGTGTAAATAGCACAGTCTCCATCTCTTCTGGAGCAGGAAAACATCACATTCCTCTTGTTTGGTTTGGTTTTCCTATTACTCTCTGCATATAGAAGAGCTGCCTTAATTAATGTAAGCTTATTATGAAATTAGAGCACCGATATAATTAAAGCATTGATTAAAAAGCCAATAAAACAAGCAGCTCAAGCTCTTTTGAAAGAGGAGCAGTATGAATCCTCCTTGATTAAATATTACAGCTCAGTCAATATTTAACCATTCCATTGTATTGATTTAATTTCTCCATCGAGCTGGGAATCAGCATCCCTTGGGACCTAATTATGGCAGGTTTGCTTCCCTTGTTGTCCTCAGAGTTGGTGGGCTTGTTTGGTTTATTTTGATGTTTCTTAAACTTCTGACAGAGCAGATCTTCCATCCCGGGGAACCACACTCCATGGCGTTAATTCATGGGTAATGAGCAGTTCTGATAATTGTGTTTATCTTTGGAAATTAACTCCCAGAAATCCATCCCACCCATGAGAACAAGCCCTGCCTCCTTCAGCTGGCTCCCAGAATTGTTAATGAACTGAGCAGCCAGGTCAGACCCACAGCCCTGCCCCACATCTCCTGAAGGTCCCTCTGGGGTTTAGTGCAGACATTTCCTTCCCTCCTTTCCCCATCCACCCACAGAAACATTGGAGCAACATCCAGAGCAGCCTTCAGCTCCTCGATCCTTTCCTCTCCATCTGTTTCAGAACTGACTCCCTAAAATGACCTTTCCTGTTCATTATTGCTCCCAGACTGAGATCCCACATGTGGGGCCAGGCTGTCCCCAGAGCCCTGCCCCAAACCAGCCCCGGGATGGGGGAGAGCACAGGGAAAGCACAGGGAAAGCACAGGGAAAGCACAGCCCTGGAGCTGCTGCAGGTCCCTGGGGCTGCTGCTGGGTCCCATCCGTGCTCTGCGGATGGAACATGCTAGGGACAGGGAATGGGATGGGGACAGGGAATGGGCTGGGGACAGGGATCAGTGATTGGGACAGGGAATGGGATGGGGACAGGGAATGGGCTGGGGACAGGGATCAGAGGTGGGGACAGGGATCAGTGATGGGGACAGGGATCAGAGGTGGGGACAGGAAACGAGCTGGGGATCAGAGGTGGGGACAGGGAATATGCTGGGGACAGGGATCAGAGGTGGGGACAGGGATCAGAAGTGGCCTTGGCAGTGCTGGGTTCACAGCTGGACTTGGGGCAGTGTGAGGTCTTTTCCAGCCTTACTGATTCCATGATTTATGAGGCAATGCCAGTGTGATCCAGCACTTCCTGAGCTCTCCCCACCTGAAGCAACATCTGGGAACACCACCAACACTGGAGAAACATCCCCAGACTCTCCCTGAAACTGTGTGGGGTGAAGAGAAACCTGTTGGGCTGTCTAATATTCCCAAAGCTTCCCAGTGCTCTGGGCTGCAATGCAGATGGGTATTTTGGAAGAACAAAGGCTGCATTTCGGATCCTTGCAGCCTGTTTGCTCTGAGCAAGCAGCACGACTTCATTTGCCTTTTCTTTTCCTGCTGTTCTATTCCCCAGCTCTTTTTCCTTTGGGAAACAGAACAGCTCTGAGGGAGCACCGCAGATGAAAGAGCAGGAGGAGGTTTTCTAGCCCTCATTTTTTTTAGCTCCACATTTGTGTTGGATCCATAATTGGGGCTTCAGCAATGTCTAATCTCTCCCAGGTGTGCAGGGTCAGCACTTCCCAAAGCAAACTCAGCTCACACACAAATATGTGCTATTGCTATTCCTTCAGGGATCTGGAGATCTCCTGGAGACAATCCAGGGACCTGGCACCAGCCAGGTGGAGTCTTGTCTGTCCCTTAGGCCTGACAGGGCTGCACAGCTCAGAGCAGGGGTTTTACAGTGCCTGTCCTCAAATCAGACCAGGCTCAAGTGTGGGAATCAATGGTTGGTCCTGCTTGGTCAGCACAGCTCCTCCAGCTCTGGAAAAGCTGGGACATGTAGGGAACCATGGAAGGCTTTGGATTGGGAGGGACCTCAGATCCCACCCAGTGCCACCCCTGCCATGGCAGGGACACCTCCCACTGTCCCAGGCTGCTCCCAGCCCCAATGTCCAGCCTGGCCTTGGGCACTGCCAGGGATCCAGGGGCAGCCACAGCTGCTCTGGGCACCCTGTGCCAGGGCCTGCCCACCCTCCCAGGGAACAATTCCTTCCCCATATCCCATCCATCCCTGCCCTCTGGCAGTGGGAAGCCATTCCCTGGGTCCTGTCCCTCCATCCCTTGTCCCCAGTCCCTCTCCAGCTCTCCTGGAGCCCCTTTAGGCCCTGCAAGGGGCTCTGAGCTCTCCCTGGAGCCTCCTCCTCTCCAGGTGAACATTCCCAGAGCAGAGGGGTTTGTGGGGTCACTTCCCAGTGCCCCTGTTAGGATTCCCCACCTCTGGACAAAATGCAGCCTGCTCTGGGAGGGTTGAGCTGGGTTTGGTTTCACCTTCCCAGCCTTAGCACAGAGCAGACACACAAGAGGCTCTGAGCTGGACTTAGCTGAGAAAAAGCTAAACCTCACTGTTTTTTCTGCTCAGCAACAGAACAGGAATGTCAGCACCGCTTTCAGGGAAGATGCTGGAGCAGCTGAAAGTTAAAAATGCAAATCAAAGCCCAAAAGAGCTCTGAGCTCGCAGCAGACGTGCCACAACGTGGCATTTGCAGCATGGCAGCAAGAACGTGCTGGCACGTGTGTGAGAGGTGGCAGAAAAAGCGTGAAGCTAAGCATGACTTAGAGGGGAAAAAAATGCCCAAAATCCAAAAATGAGAAGTTTATTCAGGGATTATCAACGTGACTGCCTTCATCAAGTGGTGGAGCAGCTGAAAGCATGGAAAGCAGGTTCTGAAAATGAGGAAAAAAACACAGTTTGTGACATCTAGTGGCAAGAGGAGATGCCCCCCTGCGTGGAGCTCTGGCTGTGTGGGTTGGCTGCACTCCCCCTGCACCTCTGACCATATCTGTGTGCAAAGCTGGAACCTTTCTGAGCAGGGCTATCAAAGCCAGGCCTGTACATGCCATGGCTGGGTGATTTCAGCTGCAGGCTGGGCAGGGAGGGCAGACCCTGTGTGGGCTGATCCCACCCCGACAGCAGCACAGAGCTCCCAGTGGATCAGAGCCCTCGGAGAGGCTCTCCCAAACCATCGCTGCCTGCATCCCTGCTGCTCTGCAAAACAGCCAAGGCACAGGCAGGAAAAAGCCCCAGCACATCTGAAGTGAGCAGGAACACTGAAAAAAGGATGGGAGCAACCCCAGGGGCTCTGGGACATCCCAGAGCACACAATTCCTGCCGTAGCTGTGCTCTTCCCTATGGAAGAGATGGCACCTTTGGGCAAAAAATGTCCCTTTTGTGCCCTAAATTCCACCTTCTCCTCCAAACAGCCACGTCCTGGGATTCCTTCTGGGCCCTTGGGATCATAACATGCAGCATGCAAGATAATCTCAGCTTTCTGGGGTCATGCAGTGCTGTCCTCCATGGAAGAGCTGCCTCAGCCCTGCAGGAGCCCAGGGCTGGGAGAAATCCCATGGAGCTGGACAGGCTTTGTCCATGGGAAAAGGCTCTGCTCCAGCAGGGCCTCATCCCCTGCCAGATCCCCTCAGAAGGGGCTGTCATGGAATCATGGAATGGTGTGGGCTGGAAGGGACCTTAAAGATCCAACCTCACCCCTGCCATGGCAGGGACACCTCCCACTGTCCCAGGCTGCTCCCAGCCCCAATGTCCAGCCTGGCCTTGGGGCACTGCCGGGGATCCAGGGGCAGCCACAGCTGCTCTGGGCACCCTGTGCCAGGGCCTGCCCACCCTCCCAGGGAACAATTCCTTCCCCATATCCCACCTAACCCACACTTTGTAAATCTGAAGCCATTCCCTTGTCCTGGTATCCATCCCTTGTCCCCAGTCCCTCTCCAGCTCTCCTGGAGCCCCTTTAGGCACTGGAAGGGCTCCCTGGAGTCAGTGTTCTTTCCTCCAGGAATCCAGCCCAGATCTGGGCACTTCTTTACCAACCACCCCCAAAATCCAGCTCTGTCTCTGTGCCCTGCCTGTCCTCAGGCTGTCACCCCTCCCTGCACCCAGGACCTTTGCTGGCTTCCCACAGGCTCAGCTCCGCTTGGATGCCAGAATCCAGAAGGGATTGGCAGAGATCTGAAGAGTCTGAAGATGAAACCCTCTCACTCAAAGGGGCTCCCACACCTCAGGAGCTGAGGGCAGAGCTTCCTGCTAATGGTGGCATCCATGTCCATGGAAGCCAGGGGTGGGCAGTGCCTTCTCCAGCCCACAAGAGCTGAATTCCCAGCTGGAGCAGGGGCTCAGGCTGGGCTTGCTGTGACAGACATTCCAGAGCAGCGAGGAGAGAGAGGAGGGCAGGTGGTGGTGCCCAGGGTATGGGAATCAGGGACCCACGGAGCCCAGGAACAGCCCAGAGAAGGGAAAGAGGGGAGGAAAAGGGGGAAGGAAATACTGCAGTGCACTCCTGGCCACCTCCAAGCCCCATGAGAGGGTTCAGGTGGCACTGCTGCCCCCGGGGCCTCCCCCAAAGCACAGCACCCCCAGCTCCGAGGGGGCTGGTGGATCAATGAGGATCAATGCAGGACAATAGCAGTGTTTGCATGGAATAAGCTCTGTCTCTCAGGGACTTCTAAAGCAATTCTTTCAACTGCTGGAGTATTGATTGGAAAGGTCTGGAATGACTTTCACTGCTGCAAACCTTCTCTGAAGGGTTCCCAAACTCAAAGATCAGCAAAAATCCCAAATTTCTGCCTTGGACTCACAAGGCAGTATCTCTGGGAGCCAGGGGAATGTCAGAATGCCAGGGAAGGACAAGGTGACCCATCCTTGGCACGGAGGGACTTCCTCAAATGCCATTTGCACCAGGGCAGGTTGGGGTTGGACGTGAGGAAGAATTTCTTCAGTTTCTGGAGGAGAGGAAGTGACAACTACCCCCAACAGCAGAACGATGTGAGTCTGCTGGAATGAATCCAGGGGGGGCCATAGAGCTGGAGCTCCTCAGGAGCCAGGCTGTGAGAGCTGGGAATGTTCACCTGGAGAGGAGGAGGCTCCAGGGAGAGCTCAGAGCACCTCCCAGGGCCTGAAGGGCTCCAGGAGAGCTGGAGAGGGACTGGGGACAAGGGATGGAGGGACAGGACCCAGGGAATGGCTTCCCAGTGCCAGAGGGCAAGGCTGGATGGGATATGGGGAAGGAATTGTTCCCTGGGAGGGGGGGCAGGCCCTGGCACAGGGTGCCCAGAGCAGCTGTGGCTGCCCCTGGATCCCTGGCAGTGGCCAAGGCCAGGCTGGACATTGGGGCTGGGAGCAGCCTGGCACAGTGGGAGGTGTCCCTGCCATGGCAGAGGTGGCACTGGGTGGGCTTTGAGGTCCCTTCCAGCCCACACCATTTGAGGATTCTGTGTTATCAATCAGGAATGTGTTATCAGGAATGTGTTTATGCTCCTGAGGGGGTTGTGGGCACAGACTGAGCTCCCCTTGGCTGGGAAAGGGGAAGGAGCTGAAATTTGGACATTGGATCCCAGTCCCTGGAGACACTCCAAGCCCTGGGGAGGAACAACCTCACCACAGCAGTCTCGGTGCATCCCATTCCCAAAAAACCTGGTTTCCCTTGTTTGCCTCTGCTCTTGAAGCGTTCCCTGACCGTGCTGGGAGCCCCTCAGCTTTCCCACACTAGGAAAGTTGGGATTTCACCCCAAGGATCCAAACCTGAGCAGCCAGGGATGAGTTGGAAGTCTCTGGGAGAGGACGAGACCTTTCCTCACCTTTCCTCTTCCTTCCAGCCTCGCTCCTGGATGCAGTTTCCAACTGGATTGTTTTTCCTTAGGATCCTGGGGACCTCTCGTGGTGGAAAATGAAAACACGTTTATTTGGGAAGGGAAGGAGAGGTCCAGGTGGGACAAACGGCTCCTCCGAAGAAACTTTAGGCTCAAAAACCAGGAGAGAAGATACTCCCAGCCGGGAGCAGCTGCCCCTGCCCACCTGTGCCAGGTGAGGGCCTTGCAGGTTCCGAGGGATCCAGGGGCTGACTCCTGGTTTTCCAGCACAAATACACAACGCTGACAGCTGCAGGGGTGGCAGGCCAGCTGTGCCACCCTTGGAGGTCACCATGGGAACTGGATTCAGGTGTTTCTTGGCAGAGCCTCCCTGGCAGAGCAGAGCTGTGCTCAGCTGGAGTTCCTTGTGCCGTTTGTTGGTGTCTCAGCCCTCCAGGCCCATAAATCTGGCTCTGCTGGACATGGCATTTGAGGCTTTTTTCAGTAGGGAGAACTTCCAGTGAGGAAGAGCTGAGGTGTCAGTGAGTGGGGGCTGTTGCACTGCTGCTCCTGCAGCTCCCAGCTCCTGAGGCTGCAGTGCTGGGGGTGGGATCAGGACTGAGACCTCAGGTAAGGCAGGGGCTCACCACAGGCACCCGGGAGGGCAGGCTGGACACCAGGAGGAAATTCTTCCTGGAAAGAGGCTACTCAGGGAAGGGTTCTTCCCCCCGAGGGTGCTGGGCACTGCCCAGGCTCCCCAGGGAATGGTCCCAGCCCCGAGGCTGCCAGAGCTCCAGGAGCGTTTGGGCAGCGCTGCCAGGGATGCCCAGGGTGGGGTTGTTGAGGTGTCCCAAGGCCAGGAGCTGCCCTGGGTGATCCTTGGGAGTCCTTTCCAGCTCAGGATATTCCATGATTCTTTGCTCTACAAGGTCTTTCTCCCTATGAAAAAATTCCAGTGTGATTTAAAGAGGTTTTTCCTCAGTGGATGCTCCTGCTCAGCACCTCCAGGAGCCCAGGACAGCTCAGGCTGGGGATTTCACCTCCTGTGCCCCTGGAATTGTCCACCCTGGCCCCAAGGAGCTCCCAGCACTGGGAGGTGCTGCTGAAGCCAAAGCTCCCCTGCAAGTCCTGTGTCTCCTCTGAGCAGCTCCAAGCCCCCTCCCCACCCTCTCAAAGCTTTCACAGGGAAGCTCCGACCCCACAGACCCCAGCCCTGCTCCCCTCTCCCTCTCTCTCATTCCCGAGGGTTGGATAACTACAACTATATAAATATATATAATTGTATATTTGTATACTATTTGTATATTTGTATATTATATAAATATATATAGTTGTATACACCATGGATTGCCTCCTGTGCCTCTCCAGAGCCTTTGGGACCACCCTGCTCCAGGGAATCTGGGCTTTCCTTGGGAGCAGGCAGAGCCCACCCCGGGACACCTCATCCTTCAGCCTGTCCCCACACGGCTGCAGAGCAAATCCAGCCTTTCCTGGGGTTTGTCCCTGAGCTACAGGACAGGATCATCCCTCTGGGTGGTAGCCAGAGGGAATTCCAAGCACTCTTCCCAAAGGGCAGGTTTACAATTCTTCCCTTCTCCGTCCTCCTCCTGGGTTCCCTTTCCCCCTCTGAAGCCTCTCTGTTACTCATGGTGTGCAGAGATGCCTCTGATAAAGGTTGCCAAGTAGTTCAGGTGGAGTTTTAGGAAGTTTACCAGATTTCTGTGTTGGAAATGTCCAAGGTTCTCAAGACCCAGGAGTTCCCAGTGCTGGAGCTTTTGCTGTACACAGCACCAGGTCAGCCCTGGCTGCCCCAGGTTCCTGTTTTCTGCAGACACTTCCAGCCCTGGCTCTCAGCCTTTTCCTTGCCCTCGTGTCTCACCACTGGGTTCTTGAGAGGTTCCTCCTTCCCTGGAATTCCCTGCTTGGACAGACAGGACATGGAGCTGCTATTGGAGCCAGTCCTGGGGGAGCCGTGAGGATGCTCCCAGTCTGTGAGAGCTGGGGGTGCCCACCTGGAGAGGAGAAGGCTCCAGGGAGACCTCAGCTCGTTCCAGGGCCTAAAGGGGTTCATAAAAAAGAGGAAAAGAGACCTTTTATATGGGCAGGTACTAACAGGACAGAGGGGAGCAGATTTAAACTCAAAGAGGAGAGATTTAAATTAGATATTGGGAAGGAGTTGTTCCCTGTGAGGGTGGTGAGGCCCTGGCCAGGAGCTGCACCCCAAGGGTGCCTGGGCACAGCCTCCAGCTCTGTACCCTCCCCAGCTGGGTAAACATAAAGCATTTTGAAACCTTCAGGTAAGGCTGGGCTCAGCCTGACTGGTTAAAGCTTCACCTAAAGCCACACTCTCAGCAGAGGCTGCTCCGGGGCAAGCCCTTCCCAGCCTTATCCAAAAGCCTTTTTTGGCCCCATTTGGGATTTGCCAGCCCCATAGGGATGTCCTGGACTTGGCCATCCCCCTGCGACAGCCCTACAGAGCCGCCAGGCTGTTTGGTTTTTGGGCACAAGGTGGCACTGGGAGAGCAGATTTCCTTCTCCCTCCTCTTTCCCCTTTCCTCTTTCCCTTTCCCTTCCCTGTGCCTCATCCCTGGCCAGCACAGCCCAGACTGGGCAGGCCCCTGATGCCCCCCATCCTTCAGTGAGGGGCTTTGACGGAGGCAGAGAGCCCTAAATCCCAAATCCCAACCCACAGCTGCCTCCTCTGTGCAGGAAATGGTTCATCCTGTGAACCCTGTGGGGTTCACATCCTGCTCTGGAGGGCATCACCCCACGGACAGGGATGTGGGGACCAGGGGACACCTCCTGCCAGTGCCACCTGGGCCACCAAACTGACCACAGCCAGTGCCACCTGGGCCACCAAACCAACCACAGCCAGTGCAACCAAACCAACCACAGCCAGTGCAACCAAACCCCTCACTGCCAGTGCCACCTGGGCCACCAAACTGACCACAGCCAGTGCCACCTGGGGCACAAAACCTACAACTGCCAGTGCCACCAAACCCCTCACTGCCAGTTCCACCTGGGGCACAAAACCCTTCACTGCCAGTGCCCCCAGGGCCCCAAACCCCTCATTGTCAGTGCTATGCAGGGCACCAAAACCCTCCCTGCCAGAGCCATCTGGGCCACCAAACCCTTCACGGCCAGTGCCACCAAACCCTACACTGCCAGTGCCACCTGGGGCACAAAACCCCTCACTGCCTGTGCCACCTGAGGCACCAAACCCCAGTGCCACCCAGGGCCCCAAACTCCTCACTGCCAGTGCCACCCACGGCACCAAACCCACCACTGCGAGTACCAGCAAATCCCTCACTACCACTGCCACCAAACCCCTCACTGCCAGTGCCACCCAGGGCACCAAACCCACCACAGCCAGTGCCATGCTGGGCACCAAACCCACCACACTCACACCTTTCCGGATTTCCCTGCCCTCCTGAGCTCTCCCAGAGCCACCATGGGTGACCACCCCACCACAAGTCACCCCCCTGCTCTCTGCTTCCTCTTCTCTGGTGATGTCCCCAGCAAGGTCACCCCTCCTCTTCCAGGCCATTCCTGCACTTGGCATTTCTCACTGGTTTTGGGGAGGTTTAATTAATTTAAAAATTGATTTATTTACTGCCTGCCAGCACCTCAGTGTTTCCTCCAACAGAGATGGGAGTGCCCTGAGCACTGTTCTGGGACAGAGGTTAAGGGCAGCCCTGGGTGGCACCAGAGTCCCTGGCCAAGGGGCACCGGAGGGAGAGCAGCTCTGGGGCACGCAGGACAGCAGGCATGGGTGGGACCCTCAGGAGCCTCCTTGCTGCAGAGGGGACAGGGAGTGGCCTTGTGGTGACAGCAGCGCCCTGTGGCACCTCCCAGGGGAGGGCTTGGCAGAAGGGAGGGCTGCAGTGGGAATGTGAAGCACGGCAGAGATTTACAGACCCCTGTGGCTCCAAGGGATCCAGAGCAAGGGGATAACCCCAAATCCAGCAGGGGAGAAAGCTCCCAGACTCCTCCCTGGCTCTCCTGGGGCTTCAGGATGGGAAAGGACAAACGTGGGCACACTGCACAGAGGCATCTCCTTGGAGCAGGAACAGCTCTGCCCAGCTCCAGGGCCATTCCCAAACCACTTCCCAATCCCCTTCCCTCCCCTCAGGCACTGCCAGCTCCAGGACCATTTTTAAACACCCCTCTCAGTGCCCATCCCTCCCTCAGGAGCTGCAGCTCCATCACTCCCAGCCTGAGAACGCCCACCTGCCTTGGGGCACGCGGGGTCTGTTCCGATGAACACCCGGAGCTGAGGCAGGCAGGGAGGCTGGGGAATAACAGCCATGAGAGGTTTAAACGCCGCAGAGAGGAGCAGGAGCCTCCCAGGCAGTTTTCCAGCCCAGTGGCTCCAACAAGCTCTCAGTGTGTTTACACACCAGTAACAATAATTAAACCAAACCCAACCGAACCGTGGGTGCTCCCACCACATCACGGCCCGGCAAATAAAACCCTCTGGAAAGCAATCCCACCTTTCCTGTGCTGTTCAGAATCTCACACGGAGCCCAGGCTTTGAGTGAGACATTTTAGGATGCAATTACACAGGTTAAGATCCTAATTATCCAAGAACAGGCTCCCCAGGGAATGGGCACGGCCCCGAGGCTGCCGGAGCACCCAGGGATGCCCATGGTGGGGTTGTTGGGGTGTCTGTGCAGGGCCAGGGGCTGCGCTGGGTGATCCCTGGAAGTCCCTTCCTGGATATTCCCATATTCCATGAAAGTTTCAGCCCTCTTGCACAGGATTGGAGCAGGAGGAGTTTTGGGCTTCAGGGCCCTGGGCATGGCTGGGTGCCCTCAAGGAACAAGAGCAGTATTTTTGACTGGATGTGTCCCAGTGCACTTCAACAGCAAAACCACAGGTGAAAAAGACGAGGCCAATCACCGCAGAAAATGTGAAGTGGAGAAGGCTGTGTGCCCTGGCACAAAGCAGACACAGCGCTGGGTGTGGCTCAGCCAGTCTGCAGCCAGACCAGGCTCCAAGGCTGTGACACCACATTTTGTACCCCTCAAACCCCCCCATCACCTCCCCCAAATCCTCCCCTTCAGGTCGAGGTGAGTGGCTGGAGGTTGGGTTGGTTGTTCCTGTTGGCTCCTCGCTCGTTCCCAGCTGTCCTGGGGCCATTCCAGGCTTCACCTTCATCCAATGATCCTCTCACGTTTATCCCTTTGTGCTAAAGCCTCACTCCAAGTCCTCCTTCATTTCCATCCTTGGTCTTCCAGAACATTCCAACCCTCCCCATCACTCACACACTTTATTAACCCGAAACATAATTGTTATCAACTTTATTGATAAAAAAACCAAGGGATTAACCAACCCCAATCACAACTGTCCCAAACTCCAATTCCCCTCAACAGTTCATTATCCTAGTAAACAATAATCCTCAACACTACACATTAACCATTACTCTCCTTATTAATTAATCATCAGGTGCAAAATCCAATTCCAGCAGCCTGGTTTTTGACATTAAGGAACATTTTAAGCCATGTTTTGCCCTCCTGAAGCTGCAGCTCCAACTGTTCCATGATTCCTGCCAGACTGAGGGGAGAATCCCCCTTTTCTGCCTGCCACCGTCGCACCCCTGGAAAAGGAAATTGGTGCTAATGGGGATCAGCGAAGGCTGGGGGGAGATTTCAGGCTGCATTCCCAGCTCTGAGGTGCTCCCTGGCAGGACTGGTGAGCAGCCAGCTCCACATCCAGCCCCAGCATGCTCCTCACATCCCGCGTTGGGAATGTGCATCTCAGGAAAATCGTGTTTGGCCTGGGCCGCTGTTGTCAGCGACGGCTGTGCTCGCAGCAGCCAGGAGATAGCAGCTGATTAATCGGCGATCTCCGGAGCTGTTAGATATCCATCACAGGCCTGAGGAGAGGGCCTGGCGCTATCGAAACAGTTTAACCACTGATGGCATTATAATTATCTCGCTATCAACTGCAACAAAGGCGCTCAGCGGGAGCTGCTCCACTTAAACACAGGAGGTCAAGGAAATTACCCGAGCAGGGAAGTGAATGGAGAGCGCGGCCTGGCTCCAGGGATTGCCGATAATTAATGGCATTTATGATTTATAGAGCGGCCAGGCTCTTGTCAGGCTCTGGGTCACACGCTCAGCAGCTGGATGGGCTCTTCCTGCACTTCCCAGCTGGGATTTGGGATGGGTGAAGCCTCTCTGCACCCAGCGTGGAGGATTCCTGGGTCCAGGGGTTGTGGATTTGTTTTGTAGCTATTGGGAAGGAATTCCTCCCTGTGAGGGTGGTGAGGGGCTGGAATGGATTTCCCAGAGAAGCTGTGGCTGCCCCTGGATCCCTGGGAGTGTCCAAGGGCAGGCTGGAGCACCCTGGGATGCTGGAAGGTGTCCCCATGGAATGGGATGAGCTTTGAGGCTCCTTCCCCAAACCATTCTGGGATTCTGGCATCCATGGCGACCAGAGGGTTCTGCTGGTTTGGGACTGGGAAACACGGAAGAGCTGTGGGCTTGATCTTTTCTGGATCAGAAGAAACCTGACTCAGGAAATAAGAGCAGAAGGAAAGAACCCACCCAGGCTCCCTGTCAGGGCTGGGAAGGGAGAAGGGCTCGGGTTTGCCATTAAAGCAGGAAAATTCAGCCTGGACATGCAGACCCCATTTCTGCCAGGGAGGACAGGGGTGCCTGAGGAAGCAGTGCAGCACCAGATGGGATAAAAATCCCCCAGGAAGGGACTGTGCTTGGCCACCCTGGGGGACAGAGCCACTGCCCAGCACCTCCCAGCCCAGCCCCATGGCAGGGCTGACCCTGCCCAGTTCCTGTGCTGGGTCAGGCACTCTCCTCCAGCCAAAGCCAGACCCATCCCAGAGGGAGCAGCCCAGGGATGAGCCCAGGGCTCGTCTCACCAAATCTGGCCCTGATCCCTTCATTTCCCTTTCTTGATTCCCTTTTCCCTGCCCCACATCTCCTGGTTTTTCTCCTGGAAGTCCCAGCACTCCAGGGCACCTGGGCAGGCATTTCTTCTGCTCCTCTCATTCAGCATAAAGACCAGTAGAGGATTTTTGGTGTTTTCTTCTGTATTAGAAAAAGAGATAATCCCAGCCTGTAGCAAATCCAAGTTCCTGAGACCCACATTGTCCCACCTCATCCCTTTCCCCTCTGGATCTCCATGGGTGATCCAGACCCTCACGGGCTCATCCCACCACCTGAGAGAGACCTGTCCCCCAGCAGCAGGGATTTCTGCTGCTTGAAACCAAGATCCACCCCTGCTCTGCACCTTCCCATGGCAGGGAGGTCTTGGAATCTGGAAAATCCATGTCATCCCCACGTTCCAAAGCACTGCAGCAGGATGGGTACCAGCTGTGCTGCTGTCTCCTTCTTAGAAATAAAAAGAAAACAAAAAAGGATTTGGATTTGGATTTGGATTTTAGAGACTCTGATTAAAATTTAAGGGAAGAAACACAGGCTGGTTTCCCACCCAGAATGAGAAGTCGGGGGGGAAGTGGGAGGTGAGGAATCCAAACACACACAGAGAACAAAACCATCAGGAGAGAGAAGAAGAAGAATAAGGGGAAAACAAAGCAAGAGGGGAAAAAAAGAAGAGAGATGAAACACGAAAGAAGGAGAAAGAGTGAAAAAAAATCTGAAGTGGAAATAAGCAATCAAAGGAATAACAAAGGAAAAGGAGCAAACAAAAGAAAACACACAGAGAATAAAGAAGTGAGAGGGGACAGGGACAGAGCAAACTCCTGCAGGGAACAAAGAGGGGACGTGAGGCAGCCCAAGACACAAAACTGAGACAAGACAGCACTGAAGACAAAGGGAAAGCAGAACAAAAATAGCACCAAAGTGGAAACATGAAGGGAGTGAAGGTCCCTGGGAGCTGACACCGGGCAAGGGACAAAGCTGATCCCTCCTTTCCACGGTGATCCCTCCTTTCTGCAGTGATCCCTCCTTTCCATGGTGATCCCTCCTTTCCACTGTGATCCTCCTGGCACTGGGGCAGCCTCTGCACCCCAGCACAGCCCCGGGGTGGGGAGGGCACGGCAGAGCCCGGCCAGAGCTACCCCATCCCTCCCAGGCTGCGGGACAGGAGACAGCTCTGCCCAAGGCATCCCTCCGAGCGGGAACAGCTCCTCAGGGACTCCGAGCGGCTGCAAGAAACGGCAGAAGGAGACCTCTGTCTGCAGTGATCCCTCCTTTCCACAGCGATCCCTCCATTCCACAGTGATCCCTCCTTTCCATGGTGATCCCTCCTTTCCACTGTGATCCTCCTGGCACTGGGGCAGCCTCTGCACCCCAGCACAGCCCCGGGGTGGGGAGGGCACGGCAGAGCCCGGCCAGAGCTACCCCATCCCTCCCAGGCTGCGGGACAGGAGACAGCTCTGCCCAAGGCATCCCTCCGAGCGGGAACAGCTCCTCAGGGACTCCGAGCGGCTGCAAGAAACGGCAGAAGGAGACCTCTGTCTGCAGTGATCCCTCCTTTCCACAGCGATCCCTCCATTCCACAGTGATCCCTCCTTTCCATGGTGATCCCTCCTTTCCACAGTGATCCCTCCTTTCCATCGTGATCCCTCCTTTCCATGGTGATCCCTCCTTTCCACTGTGATCCTCCTTTCTGCAGTGATCCCTCCTTTCCACAGTGATCCCTTCTTTCCACAGTGATCCCTCCTTTCCATAACAATCCCTCCTTCGCCCCCAGGAAAGCCCTGAGGGTGTGAAATGCTCCCCACAGGGCTCAGGTTTCCATCTTGTGCCATCCTGCAAGAGCCTTTTTGTGGCTCCAAACCCCAGCCCGGGCGGGATGTGCCCCCTGCCCAGGTGACCCTGCCCTGGGTGCCCTCACCTGCTGTGCCCCAGCTCCCTCTGGTTACACAGTGCCCCCACAGAGACCCTTCTCTCCCACCCAGGACAGCTCCAACCTTGTGTTCAGCAGAACAGGGATGGAAGGAAGGGGGTTCAAGGAGCCCCCCGAGCTCCAGGTGACATTTGGGGACACCCAGCCTCGGCTCGGGCATGTGGGTGATGCTTTATTGAGCACATTGCATCTCTTTCCAGCCTGTGGGGTGTGACTGTCATCCTGGAGAGTGGCAGCAGCAGGGATGGATGGAATGGGAGTTAATCTGTGCCCACCATCTCTCTTGATCTCTCCTTCATTTCCATTTCTTTTAAAAATGGAAGTTTCATTAAAACCGCAGCACTTTTCTATTAAATGAGTAAGGGAGAGGAATGACTGCCTCTGCATCTCAGCAGCAGAGAATCTTTTGAAAATCACTCAAGAGGCACGGCTCAAATCAGATATTTAATAAGAATCACTTGGAGATCACTTCTTAAAGCAATTAACAGATGATTAGAGATAAGCGAGATGCAACAATGAGACCCAGATCTCAGACAGATTTCTCCGGGGTCACCCTGCAGTCACAAACCATGTCAGGACAGAACAGCAGAGGAAATTCCCACATTTCAGCCTGATTTTGCTCCTGAATCTGCTCGTTTTTGATCTTTCCAGCGGTTTGGAAGCTGCAGCTGGAGCAGGAGAAGGGACAAACACCTCCCGGGGGCTCTGCCCCAGCTGAGGCGCCTCGAGCCCGGGGTTCATCTCCACCGTCCCTTCCTCGAGGAGAGCCAGGGGTTGCTTTTCCTTCCGGAGCACGAAGGAAAGGCAGCTCTGAACCTGGATTGCAGAGGATTCCAAAGGATCCCAGAGCTCAGCAGCAGCAGGATCCTCATCCCTGGCTGTCCTGTGCCTCCTGGCACGGGGACATCACCGACCTGGCTATCCTGTGCCTCGTGGCCACGGGGGCATTGCCGGCCCAGCGCCTGTGCCAGGACACACAGCCATCCCCGAGGGACATGGGGACAGGCAGGGACTGATCCAGCACTGGTCCCTCCTGCCCAGGGCTTGGCACAGGCACGACCAGAGCCGGGGAGCAGCCACATGTGGCCTCCAGCCCTGCTGGGGGGGCAAATAAAGCGCTGGCGGCTGGGGCACCGTGAGCTGTGACAAAACATCTGCTGCCACGCTGGGCACTGCCAGGGCTCGGGCTGGGCTGAATGGCAGCACAACCAACACCTGCTGGGCTGCTTATCCTGACTCGTGCAGGCTCTCACCCCCAGGATCTGTGCGGTTTGAGGGCTGGAGATGTGAGGTCTCAGATCCCTCGGGGTTTTCCTGGAGCGCCCAGGGAATTGCTTCTCTCAGAAGGCAGCAACGAAGGCAGGGGGAGCTGGCTCATGCACCCACAGATTTGTGGTCGTATCGGGTTTGGAAGTGCTCGAATTTATTACACAAGAGATGATGCAACAGCGAAAAAGAGAGCAAGATTCTACATTGACTCTCTACTCTGCAAGTCAGGACAACTAAGAGGTTTTACTTCATTAAGGAAGGCAGGGAAAAATCAGACACGGCCCCAGTGGTTGAGGGAGTCTTGTAAAGCCTAAATGAACAATCAGTCCTAAGTGATGCTCGTTGCTGTAGAAGGAACAATGAAATAGATCTGCTTCTGTTCAATAAATTACTAAAACATCAGTTATAAACCTGCTGCATGGCATTGGAAATTCAGCTCGTTAAACATCCGGGGAGCTTCATCCTGATGCAAATGGAAGACAGGCATGAGTGCTCTGCAGCAAAGGACTCTGTGCACATCCCAGCTTGGGAAACATATTTACACATACATCTCATATATTAATCTATTTCAGTGCACCCTAGCCAGAGGGCAGCCACGAAGAGGAGTCTTCTGGGAGAAGGACAGGAGATGGGCTGGTTTCTCCTCCCTGCCGAGCAGAGCCTGCATCCATCCACATCCAGCAATTGTGCAGGATCATGGTGCCCTTCTCCGGCCTCAGGACCCCGAGCAGAGGTCTCCCAGGTGGATTTGGTAGCCAAGATTCGGTAGCCAGGATTAGTGAGGGCCCAAAATAAATCAGGTGAGATCCCTCCACCAGAGTAGCAAGCCTGAAGTGACTTCAGGGCCGAGAGTTTTGGCCAAGCTGCCAATTGTTGGAGCCTTGGCCTCCCTCCCTGTCCCTCCCACAGCTCAGGAAGGGTGACAGGCTTTGGGGGGACCCTGGCCAGGACTGGCCAGGCAGGACAGGGGTGCTCAGGCCTCAGGAGAACATTCCTGCTGCCACCCAGCAGGGCAGGCAGACATCCCACGTCATTCCCAAGGGGAATCCCTTTGGGGTCTCCATGGAGGGAGGCGCTGGCTTGGCCAACAGGAGCGTGTGGGTGATGCAGGGTGGGGAAAGGGGAGATTAGGGGTTTATTCCACTGCATTTTCTTGGATAACTGCTGTGATTAAGGGTTGGAAAGAGCCCTGGGAGCTACTGAGGTGTGTTTTGCTTCTTCAAAACTCAGGGAAAGAGCTGCTGCGTGCAGGGGCAGGAAAGGGAGAAGGGAGCGAGAACCCAGCAAAACACCAAATCTTCCAAACTCGGCTCCTTTGGGGCTTGGGAACCTTCTCCTCTCCCAAGCTCCTCAGTTTCCACAGTTGCCAGGCAGGTCTGTCCAGGGTCGTGGTGCAAACCTCCCCAGCCCTTTGGGAGAGCTGGGAGTTGTGTGGGAAAGCAGAAATTCCCTGTCAGTAAATGCTCACAGCTTTACAGCCATTCCAGCAGGGAATGTGGCACTCTGGGAGTGCTGGCCAGAGGGAACAGCAGTTCTGAGCCACTCCACACAGCTGGGAGGAGCTGGGGGACACTAAGATACGATAAAAATAAAGCCCCAAACTCCCATCTCCCCCAGGTCCTCTCCCAGGAGCACGAGTAAAGCTCTGGTTGATGTTCCATCCTTTCCAAAGGAGTCCAGTCGGATCAGTCCCAGGCAGCCGTGGGTCAGGTCAGACTCCCGTGACTCTTTCAGCCTCTACTTGATGAAGTTTTTAATTGTCCACTTCTGCCCCGTGCAGCTGCGAAGGATCAGGTCGATGCCAGCCATGCCCCTGTTCTCCACCTCCAGGCACCGGCCCGTGCCCTTGTTCAGGATGGCCCCGTTCTGCAGGGAAAGGGGATGGGGAAAAGATGGGAAAATGAAGACATGAGTTGCCCGTGAAACAAACCAGGAGCAGGAGGGGAGCCCTGGGCACTTCTGGAAGGGGCACTCAGCTGGGTGGGAACGCAATTCCAAAAATGAAATAATTCCCCAAATAAACAGAGTGAGTGCCCATTGTCCCTGGCAGCACCCAGGGGACACCTGTGACCTTTAAACCCCACAGCTGCTGGGAGGGTGGGACACTTCTGTAAAAGGGCCATTATTTACACTCTGCTGTGTTTTAATGAATTTCACGCTTCATCCTCAGGAAACAAAGGAACCTGGAAGCCACTGACAGACCGGACACAACCAGATCCACCTTTCTGCTACCAGGCAGGAAAACTCAGACTAGAAATTGTCCTGAAATGCATCCCTGATCCCTCTTAACCTTTTTCCTCTGCCCCAGGAGCTGGAACTTGCTCCATGTTCCATGGGACCATTTCCTCTTTGTTCCACCCCATCCCATTGG
>VZRF01008964.1:21303-32314 GCA_013396875.1 Vireo altiloquus
CATCCCATCCCATCCCACCCCACCGGCTGTGTCCCATGGGGGTCTGGGCAGCCCCAGGACCCACCTGGATGAAGTTCCAGCGCTTGTGGAGGCTGCTCTTGACCTTGTCGCAGTCCAGCAGCTGAGGGAAGCGACTCTTGCCGTTGTCCACCAGGCAGCGCGTGTCGGGCAGCAGGGTGGTGGTGCCCAGGGCCCCCAGGTGCAGGAACCCCTCCCTGGTGTATCGAGCCAGCTGGGGACAGGGGACAGCAGGGACACCCTCAGCACCCACAGGGCACCAGCACACACGGACACAGGGAAGGACAACGGTGCAGAGCCCCTGAGAAATTCCTGGGGAAAGCAGAGCTGGGGGAAATAAATCCCCACTCTTCCCAGCCTTTTATCCCTCTTTGGGATGGATCCTCTTTGGGTTTGGATTTTCTCAGATGCAGGTGAGGAACTGAGACATGGGAAGGAGTAGGAATAATTCCAAGCCTTAAACTCTCCTGGAGCAGACTCCTGCAGCCTCCTGAACGCTGTGGGATGGGGCAGTGGATGGTTTTCCCTGGATTCCAGCTGGAGCCAGCTGGCCTGGCTGGTGCTGCTGGCCCAGCTCCTGGCAGCACACTCGGCTGGGCCGGTGCCTCTGGGTGCGTGGCACAGCCCCCAGGGCTCCAACTGGGCACCAGCACCAGCCAGAGGGGCCAGAACTGGGATGGGAGCCTGGATCTGCCCCACAGCTCAGGATTGCAGCTACCCCTTGCCATTCCCACAGGATCCAGAGCTGCCAGGGGCTGCCTGGGCTGCCCAGTGGATGCAGGACGGGAGCATCAGGCAGGGATGGTGCCCTTGGGGACACCGGGCACACAAAGGACTCCTCCATGTCAAGGAATGCCACCACAATATTTCCCTAAACACATTTAAATTCTGGAGTGAGGAGGAAGGAACGCCAGTGTCCTGCCTTTTGTAGTTCAAGGGAAAGATCTCCACAGCTGCTTGTTTAAATTATGAATCAGGCCATTATCCAGCAGACAAATAAGGAGGATTCAGCACGTTAATTAACTGAGCATATCTGTGACCCAGATGCCAAGGAAGAGGCTGTAAATCCCACTGGGAGTTTGGGTTATCTGGGCTGGAATAATTAAACACTGGAAATCAAGTTAAAACAATGTAACAGGGTCGGACTGCAGCTCATAACCCCAGATCCAGTCACGGTGCCCAGCTCCCTTAGGGTGGGTCTGGCTCTGCTCCCAGGTGCTGCTCCAGTTACACTCGGAGTGAAAATGTTGTGTATCAGAGCAGGCCCTGACTCCTCACAGCTCCCTGATGTTCATTTGCCAGGTGTTCACCACAGGAGGGGTCAGGAGCAGCCCAAACCTTGATCACAGAATCCCAGAATGGTTTGGGTCAGAAGGGACCTCAAAGCACACCCAGTGCCACCCCTGCCATGGCAGGGACACCTCCCACTGTGCCAGGCTGCTCCCAGCCCCAATGTCCAGCCTGGCCTTGGCCACTGCCAGGGATCCAGGGGCAGCCACAGCTTCTCCGGGGGCAAGGCTGCCCCATCTCATCCCCCCTGGGCAGAATGTGCCCTTCTGTCCCCAGAGGCCCTTGCAAGACAGAATCACAGAACCACAGAATCAAAGAATCACAGAATGACAGAATATCCTGAGCTGGAAGGGACCACAGGGATCACCCAGTCCAACCCCAGCCCTGCCCAGACACCCCAACAGCCCCACCCTGGGCATCCCTGGCAGTGCTGCCCAAACGCTCCTGGAGCTCTGGCAGCCTCAGGACCATTCCCTGGGGAGCCTGGGCAGTGCCCAGCACCCTCTGAGGGAAGAGCCTTTCCCTGAGATCCAGCCCGACCCTCCCTGGCACAGCTCCAGCTCCAGCCCTTCCCTGGGCCCTGTCCATGGTCCCTCCTCTTCCCCTCATGAGGAGGTTGGAACTGGGATGATTCTCCCCTCAGTCTCTGCTCCAGCTGAACATTCCAAATGCCCTCACACAGCTTCTCCTCAGGGCCCTTCCCCATCCTCGTGGCCTCCTCTGGATGCTTCAGTAGGCCCAGCCTGGAGCCCCACGGTGCTCTCAGCCTGGCAGAGAGTGTGCAGGGTCTGAACTGGCACCTGAGTACCAAATTCAGAGCACTCAGGTGCCCCCAGCATAGGAAGGACAGGGAAGTGTTGGAGCAGGGCCAGAAGAGGGCCTTGAAGTTCAGGGATTGGAGCATCTCCCAGGCTGGGAGAGCTGGGATTGCTCAGCCTGGGGAAGAGGAGGTTGTGTGTGACCTCACAGCACCTCCAGGGTCTGGAGGGGCCACAGGGAAGGCAGAGAGGGAGCCTGCATCAGGAACTGGAGGGGCAGGACACAGGGAATGGGGTCAAACTGATGGAGAGTGGGTTTAGCTGGGATATGGGGAAGGAATTGTTCCCTGGGAGGGTGGGCAGGCCCTGGCACAGGGTGCCCAGAGCAGCTGTGGCTGCCCCTGGATCCCTGGCAGTGGCCAAGGCCAGGCTGGACATTGGGGCTGGGAGCAGCCTGGGACAGTGGGAGGTGTCCCTGCCATGGCAGGGGTGGCACTGGGTGGGCTTTGAGGTCCCTTCTGACCCAAACCATTCTGGGATTCTGTGATCAAGGTGATCACTCTCCATCTCTTTCCACCCCCCTGCAGGAAGGAAAAGGTGCAAAAAGGCACAGACAAAACCAAGACAGACAAGCCCCAGCCAGGACGGAGGCAGACGAGACCCAGATGTCCCCAATGGGCAGTGCCAGTCCCCTGCCATCTCCTGTCTCCCAGATGTTCCCGACCCATGGGGAAGGAGCGTGCCAGGCTCTTCCCTTGCCATCTGGATGGCTTTTGGCAGCCTGTCCCCAGCCAGCTGGCCCCGTGCCCACGGGGCACCGGCGTCTCTGCTCTGACACGTTATTGCCTAATGCGCTGGGAAAAGCAAGTAGAGCACAAACCCAGTCCTTCCCCAGGAAGGCAGCAGGGTGGGGGATGAGCTGGAAAACAAACAGGGATGGGATGCACGAGGCAGGGAATGCAGCTGGCACGTGGGAGATCTGCTCTGGGAACACCGGGAGAGAGAACCCCAGCACGGGGCCTTGAGCCACCCCCCAAACACAGCCAGGCCTCAGCAACCCCCACTGCAGCCTCCAAGCCAAACCTGAGGGGGGCTATTCCCAAAAAAATCCCACCTAACTCATGAGTGCAAGTCCCACTGTGCTCCTGGAGATTAATGGAATTTTCTGCTTTTGGGATGTCTTCAGAGAATCAATCACAGAGTGGTGAGGGAGGGAAGGGGCTTTAAGGATCATCTCTTTCCACCCCCTCCTACTGTCCCAGAGTGCTCCAAGCCCTGGCCTGGCCTTGGACACTTCCAGGGATGGGCCAATCTGTGCCAGGGCCTGCCCACCCTCCCAGGGAACAATTCCTTCCCCATATCCCATCCATCCCTGCCCTCTGGCACTGGGAAGCCATTCCCTGTGTCCTGTCCCTCCATCCCTTGTCCCCAGTCCCTCTCCAGCTCTCCTGGAGCCCCTCCAGGCCCTGCAAGGAGCTTTGAGCTCTCCCTGGAGCCTTCTCCTCTCCAGGTGAGCACCCCCAGCTCTCCCAGCCTTTCCCCACAGGAGAGGTGTCCAAGCCTTAATTCCTCTTTTGTTGTTTTGCTCCTCTCCAGAGTGAGCCCAGGGTCCCAGCCCAGTCTGGGACAGGACAAGAAACAAGGGAGAGACCAAGAGGAAGGATCAGAGGAAAACAGTTTAAAACTATTCCCAAGCCAAGCATTCCGAAGTGGTTAAAACTGATGAGGTCTTTAACCCCTTCAGGAGTTTAAGTGGCCCAAAGCCAGGCAGAGGCACTGACTGACACCCTCAGGCCCTGGGAACATCCTTCCAGGAAACTGCTCCTGGCCATGGTCCCACCTTCAGGTGTCCCTGGGGGGAATCCCAGGATCCCTGAGGCTGGAAAATCCTCCAAGGCCATCGAGTCCAAGCTGTACCCGATGCCCACCTTGTCCCCAGCCCAGAGCTCTGAGTGCCACCTCCAGGAATTCCCTGGGCACCTCCAGGGATGGGCACTCCAAACCTCCCTGGGCAGCTCCTGCCAAGGCCTGAGCTCCCTTTCCATGGGGAAATTCCTGCTGCTGTCCACCCTGAGCCTCCCCTGGCCCAGCCTGAGGCTGTTCCCTCTCCTCCTGTCCCTGTTCCCTGCCAGCAGAGCCTGACCCCCCCTGGCTGCCCCCTCCTGTCAGGGAGTTGTGCAGAGCCACAAGGTCCCCCCTGAGCCTCCTTTTCTCCAGGCTGAGCTCCTTTCCCAGCTCCCTCAGCTGCTCCTGGGCTGGGGCTGATCCCCCCTGGCAAAGCAGCACCTCCAATCCATCTCCCGTGATTGCAATTTCTGCCTGGATGCATCTCAGGGATGGGAGAAAGTTAATTAGACATCTTAGCACCTGGGAAATAAAAGCCTTGATGACCTTCATTGACTCTATTGGAAAATAATTTAGGGTTGTTTAGCTTGCCTTCTGCTCCGAGCAGACCATCAATTAGCAGCCATCAGTAAAACGTTCAGGATTTGCCTTTTACCACAATTTAATCTGATTAAAGGGTGCTGTTTGGCCACCCCTGCTCCTGCCGTGTCCCCCGTGAGCTCAGTATTGATGGCTTTGTCCTCAACTTCTGCTGCTTAAATGGGCAAAACATATTTTATCCTATAATTAAATGAAATGCTCTGCTGGGTGAACATTATCTTAAGTTTTATAGTATTATAGTGCTTTCTATCACCTCAATATATCAGCAGGGCTGTGTCACTGCAGTGAGCTATGGCTGCGTTATTAGTGTCATACATCATTACAGCAAGGTGCTTCCAGGAGGGATTGCCTCCACGATGAAGCCATCAAGCAGGAAAAAAAATCCATCAGCAGCCTCAATATAATTACAGGATAAAAGGATGATGATGGAATCTCATCACCACCTGACCTGGAAGCTCATGAAAGGAAGAGAACGGAAAGCTGAGGGGAAAATTTGACAAAAAACCCCAAAGTTTTCCTCACTGTGCGATGAGAGAGTAAAGCCAAGATCTCAGCTGCATCCAGAGCCACCACCCTGAGCTGCATCCAGACTGAGCTTAAATCCATGGGCAGCCCCAGGAGAGAGCAGAAATTGGGGATGGGACCCAACTGGGCCTGCCCTGAAGGGCACAAACTCCCCTGGCAGATACAACATCCTCCTCTCTCCCAGCTGGGCTGAACATCTGATGCCAGGATGACTTTTTGCTTTTTCTTTCATACCCCTCTCACACACTCTTTTATAGTTTGGTGTATTCCCAGTGCTTTTAGCCCACACACTGTAACTTCCCAAGGCTGATAACTCAGCTCAGCCTCACGGCACCGTTAAACCAGGAGAGCAAACATCCTGGGAGCCCCAGACACCAAGAGCCTCTCCAGAACACATTTTGGAACCTCAGACAGGCCCAGCCAGGGGGAAGGTTCCTCACAACGAGGGCTTCACTCCAGCCTCTCATTGGGGAACCTTTGATAGATGTGCTAATTAGCAAGGCCTATAATTGTGTGTATTTTGGGGCATTGCACCTGGAGCAAGTGCTGCAGCCAAGGATCCTGAAATAAATCTCGAGGTAAAAACCCCTTTTCCCCATCAACCATGTTTTGGTTTTAATTTTAAGACTAGGGAAAGGCATCACATCCACAAGGCTGAGGGACGCTGTGGGATTGGATTTAGGAAGAGAGAGGACTTCCAGGAAAATCCCACCAGCCCTGGTGTGGCAGCAAACAGGAGCCATGACCCCGCTGGGGATGTGACAGTGGCAGCAGGGATCCCACACCTTCCCCTCCCTCCTTCCTGCCAAGGCTGGCACTGAAATCATTCACTGTGAAATAAGGGATGTCTGGGATGCTGGAATGTCTGGGATGGGCCCCAGATCCAGGAGGGAAGGGAGGATTTCAGGTCACGCTGAGCACGGGCACCACGTGTGTGCTTTGGGATGTAACTCCAGAGGAGCCCAACAACTCCTCGTGGGGTTTCATATACACACAAATAAATAAAAATTAAATATATACATATATACAAACTAGAGTTTCCATTACTCTAATTCCATTCCTGGCCATAAATTACACCCTGCAGCCCATTAATTAAATAGTTGTAGGGAAAGTCCAATTTCCTTTCCAGTGCCACAGAGGCCATTTCCAAGCTTCTGCACTCACTGATAGCTGCTTAAAACCAGCATTTTCCAGGAGTTTCACTAATTGGATGTATCATGAAACAAAGGAACTGCCAGAACTGGCTCTCAGCTGAAGAGGGAAGGGAAAATGTGCAGAGGGAAGCCCAGGAAGGATGAAATGGGCAACCTCCATTTCAAGCCATAACAATTTCACTTCAGAACTTCAAGCAGGGAAAGAAAACATCGTTAAGTTTAATCCCAACAACGCTGAGGGGAAAAATAAATAAGCTGTTGTCAGCCTTCCATCCCAAAGCCCAGGGTCAGCAGCCAAGGCCAGCCCTGCCCAGTTTCTCACCCAATAATGCCCTCAGAGGTTCTAGTTCCCAGCCACAAAAGGCAGTTTGGGCCATTTCAGAGGAAAATGGGGCTGGTTTGAGCAAGAGCAGGTTCTGTTTAGCAGGGACTCCATCAGCCCCAGGGACTGAGCTTTGTTTAAGGCAAGGATAACCCAAAGTGGGATTTTCTCCACCCCACAGCTGCTTCCCAGCCCCTCAAGTTCCCAGTTCAGGCTGAGATGAACTCTGGCATCACTTAGTGCAGGGTGGCTGTGGAGTGAGAACAGGATTTTGATGCTTTTCCATCCCTTGAACTGTACATTTTTTTAGCTGAAAATGAACCTCCTTGAGCCTGCTGGGCCCCAGATGCTCTGAAACTTTTGGAGAGGCAAAAGGAGTGCTGGAAAAACAAATCCCAGCCAAGCTGAAATGGCTCATTACCTCAGCACTAATTGTTTTCTTTACCCCATTGGTAAATTGAGTTTATTCTGCTGGGTGGAAGAGAAAGAATCCCACAATGGGTCGGGTTGGAAGGGACCTTGAAGTCCATCTTATTCCAACCTTCCACTATCCCAGGTGCTCCAGCTCCCATCCAACCTGCCCTTGGGGAGGAAATACTCAGATTCTGTCCATGATTATTATGTTACCTTTGTCTGGAATGTTTTCTTTTAAATTACAAACTTCAACTTTTTTTTTTGTTTGTTTCAAATCGCAAAAATTTCAACTTTTCAATGGTTCCAAATTACAAAAAGATTTCTTTTTTTTTACAAGGCTTTTCCTTGCAGCTCTGGCAGGATTATGGGAATGCAGAAGACACTGGAGGAGCAGCTGGGGAAGCTCCCTGTGATACCCGAGGGGTGTTTAATGCTGGGAGGGAAGGGCAGGGCTGAGCTGTGCAGCCCCAGGCTGTGCCCTGCGGTGGCACCAGGCTGTGGCAGTGCCACCCTCACCTGTGGGCCCCAGCCGTGGCAGGGGTACAGGATGGCTGTGTGGTTCTCCTGGGGACCCTGGTCCAGGCACACGTCCTTGGCCTTGTTGTTCCGGAGCTGGCAGGGAGAAAGGGCAGAGTTAGGGCCCAAAAAGGGTAGAGTTATGGCACAAAAAGGAGCAGAGTTGTGGCACAAAAAGGGCAGAGTTGTGGCACAAAAGAGGCAGAGTTAAGGCACAAAAGGAGCAGAGTTAGGGCCCAAAAAGGGCAGAGCTATGGCACAAAAGGAGCAGAGTGGTGGCACAAAAAGGGCAGAGTTGTGGCACAAAAGAGGCAGAGTTGTGGCACAAAAGGGGCAGAGTTATGGCCCAAAAGGAGCAGAGTTAGGGCTCAAAAGGGGCAGAGTTGTGGCACAAAAAGGGCAGAGTTATGGCCCAAAAAGGGCAGAGTTATGGCACAAAAAGGGCAGAGTTATGGCACAAAAGGGGCAGAGTTGTGGCACAAAAGGGGCAGAATTATGGCCCAACAGGGGGAGAGTTATGACCCAAAAAAGGCAGAGTTCTGGCCCTGCCTTATCAGAGATAAGCAGGAAGCTGTTGCACTGCCCTCTGCCCTCTCTACCACTCACTGCTCTATCACCAGGAATAACCAGGCAGAGAAAGGTTCAGTGCTCTGTCAGTTCTCCTTAAATCCAGGTTAATGATGACTGGTTCTGGATAATAATCCTCATTCCACGGAGCAGTGCCCCTGGGCACAGCTGGCTCTGTGTTTGGCTGTGGGTGGTGGTGACAAACCCAGGTTTTGGCTGCCAGAAGCCTCAAATCAATGCAGAATCCCTCTGATTTCAGTGAAATCTCAAAGTGCTCAGCGAGGCAGGGAAAAAAGCCCAGCTGGAGCAAGAAACCATCACATCCTTGTTCCAGCTGAGCCTTTTTCCAACCCAGACCATTCTGAAATTTCATTTTTCCATGGAAATAGAACTTCTGGGGAGGTTTTAGCTTGGAGGCATTCCGAAACTTTGATAACAAATCTTTCCTAAAATGAATAACCCATCTGGGGTTCCCAGGCTTCAAGGAGCCTTCTCCAAGTGCCACCACTCCATCAATCCTATTGCAACAGAGTATTTGTTATTAGTTCCCATAAATGACTCTTTCTATATTCCCAGAATGGTTTTAAAGCCAGCAGAGATTGAATTAAGTCCCCTTATTTCATCTTGTCCTTAAGCTGTTCTGACAAGGCTCCGAATCCTCCGGAGACCTCGTCAGGAATTAGGCTGAGCTGAAGTCAGAGGGTTTTAGAAGATGCCTGTGTATTAAAAATACAAATAGAGCTCCTTAATCCATGGAGTCAATGGGAAATACGGATAATTTCTGTCAATCTAATAAATGATGAATTTACGTCTTTTACTTTACACAGTCTCCAAGATCAACAATAAATCCCCAAAGTGGATTTAGAAGAAACTGGGAACAGATTTATACAAATTCAGATGATTACACACACGAAGTTTTGGTTCACACTCCTCTCCTTTGAGGCTGTTTCTCAGCAGGGACTGTAAACATTACCAGGCTGAGCTGGGGCTGAATTACCTCTCCATAAGCAATGGTGTTGTTGTATCTCCTCATTTCTGGATAAACGTGGTCCAGGTACCACTGGAAATTTTTACACTTCAGGCTCTTTCTCAAGGCTTTTCTTTCGGAAACATCCCCGATGTCAATCCCTGGGTTCTGAAAAACAACAACAGCACATCGCTGGATGGTCACACTTCCCAAAAAAGGTAAAAAATGAGAGCATTTCCCTGAACTTTGAGATCCTTTCCAAAGTGCCTGGGAGCTGCCAGTGGCTGAGTAATCCCAGGAATCCTGGGATGTGTGTCCAGGGCTGAAATCATCAGGAGGGAGATGAGGGATGCAGAGCCATGGCAACTTCTCTGCTGGGTTTTGAGGACACTCTTGCAATGGCCACAGGCTGCTGCTGGACAGGCTTTGGTCCTGGGGATAATTTACAAGGGAAGAGCCAAATGGAGCAGAAAAGGTTTGGAGGAAATTTGGGAAGTGCAGTGAAACAGTGGGGAGTCCTCTCCTCAATTCCCCTGGGTTTGGATCCATCTGAAGGTTTTAAACAAGGTCCTTTCAAAAGATTTCTCCTCCTGTTTGGGTTCTGGGGCACAGGACTTCCAGGAGAGCTTAGCAACAAGTGGAGATCAGGATTTAAAGGGTGGAAATGCAAACCCTGGCTGGGCACTGAGCACCAAACCCTTTCCTGACCCCACAGAGACACAACCCAGAGGAAGGGAGGGGTAAAAGGTGTAAAATAAATAGGAAAAGAAAGAAAGAAATGAGAAAAAGGTTTAAGATTCAAATACAGCAGAGGCAGACAGCTGAGAATAAAGGATGAAAATTGCATGAGAAGAAAAGCTGAGGCTGAACCTCAGAAAAACCTGTTGGCAATTTGGGCAATTCCAGGGTGGAATGGTCTCCCTGGAGACAGCAGAGCCCCAGTGCTGCTGCAGAGGTGAAGCAGACAAAGCTGTACCTGGGAATAATCCTGTGGGAGCTGGGGGCAGGGCTGGAGAGCTGCCCCTGATGCCTTGGGGTTTAACTTTTCTCTGTTCCCATCCCTGCAGTGCCCAGTGTAACTCTGCAGCTCCCTGGAGCTCGTTCAGTGCTGTTCTCTCATGCTCACACTGACATAACAAAGCCTCTCCAGCTCGCTCTCCAAGGACACCCAGACCCTCCTGGGCCCAACAACTGCAAACCTTCATCTTGGGGAGAGGGGGGCAAGCTTGGGCAAATTCCATCCTTGCCTGGCTTCTGCTTGGGCAATTGATGCTGCTATCAAAGTGGGAAGAACTCGGGAGCTGTCATTGTCCATTTTGGGATGCACTGAGGCAGGAGCCTCTGGAGGCCTGAGTGTGACCTCTGAAGGCCTTTCCAATCAATGCCTCCTTTATTCCTTTATTCCTGTCTGCTCTCTGTTTCTAGGGAGCCATTTAAGGCATCACCCCCTTTATCCCATCATGGGATGTGGGCAGCTGATGCAGCATCCAGGCCCTCCCCCTCTCCCTGCAGGTTCCTGCTCTCCCTCTCTGCCTCAGCCCTGCTCTTGTCTTTCCCTGCGATCATTAAACACTACTGGGAAAGCAATTTTCCATTACAACGCTTGTAATGATCTCCTAATGAATTATTCACTCTGCTTTAGAAGAGACACTGTTCCAGAGTGCCACGGGCGGCCCAGAGGTGAAAATAAAGATGATTCAGTGGAGAGGGGCAGGACAGGCTGGGATCTGTGTGGGCAAGGTGGGGTCCAGCCTGGAGTGGGCAGGGCAGGGCTTTGCCTTGGCATGGCAGAATAATCCAGTGCACATCCATAAAATACCCCTCATCCAAGCAGGCTCCCTCCAATTAAATCTTGATTTGATTGGGAAAAGACCTATAAATATAGGTATAAAAAGATGTGTATTTTATACATATAAAAATACGTATAAAAAAGTGATTTCTAAATAAAATAAAAATATAATAAATATTTTAGAATATTAAATATTTAAATAAATAATATTTAATATTATGAATCATTAATATTAAATATTAAATA
>VZRF01008964.1:32428-76450 GCA_013396875.1 Vireo altiloquus
TTATAAAAATATAAATACTAACAAAAACATATAAATATTTTATTTATAAAAATATAAACCAAATGGATTTTGGGGAACCCAGACCTATTGGGAAGACCCACATAAAATCTCGAGTTGATTTGGGGTCCCCCAGGCCTATTCCCAGCCCCAGTGCAGATCCATGTGGCACTGCCTTTTCCAAGCTCTACAGGATGGATTTTAATCCTTTCTGCAATGCTCCAGAGCTGTTCCTGGGCAGGAGCATGGTGCCTCACCTCTAAAAAGAGATCAGCCCAAGGGTCAGGATTTCTGATCCCTGCCCAGGAGTGTTTGGATCGTGAAGCCTCTTTTTAAGGGATGCCCAAATTCCCTCAGTCCTGGAGGCAGCTGCTCCTCTCCTGGCCCCTGGAGCAGGGCCTGTCACAGCCACTGCCCTCCCTGGGAAAAAAGCTTTTCCTTCCCTCTCTGGTGCCAGGATGATTTTTTGCTTTTTCTTTCATACCCCTCTCACGCACTCTTTTATAGTTTGATGCATTCTCAGTGCTTTTAGCCCACACACTGTGACTTCCCAAGGCTGATAACTGAGCTCAGCCCCACGGCACCGTTAAACCAGGAGAGCAAACATCCTGGGAGCCCCAGACACCAAGGGCCTCTCCAGAACACATTTTGGAACCTCAGCCAGGCCCAGCCAGGGGGAAGGTTCCTCACAACGAGGGCTTCACTCCAGCCTCTCATTGGGGGATCTTTGATAGATGTGCTAATTAGCAAGGCCTATAATTGTGTGCATTTTGGGGCATTGCACCTGGAGCAAGTGCTGCAGCCAAGGATCCTGAAATAAATCCCAAGATAAAAACCCCTTTTCCCCATCAACCGTGTTTTGGTTTTAATTTTAAGACCAGGGAAAGGCATCATCTCTATTCCTCTCCTTCCTGGTATTTTTGCACCACCTGGCCCTCGATTCCCCCACTCCAGGACCCAAACCTGCAGCTCCTGGTGCTTCCCAGGCTGTTCCCAGTGCAGCACAGAGCTGTGCCTGCCATGGCTCCCAATGCCAGCAGCTGTCCCCAGAAGGAACCTTTGCTCAGAAAGCTGCTGCAGCAGCTCCAGTTTTTGTGTTTTCCTGTTTTTCCAGAGGCCTGGAGCAGACACCAGCTGGGGCTGCTCTGTCAGCAGCACCAGGACTCAGCAGCTCTTTGGGCCTCTGCTGGGCAGGAAGATTTTCTGTTCATGTTTAGCACCAAGGGGTGGCTGGAAATAGCTGCTCACAGCGGGGCTGGACACTTGTGGCACCAGTTTGACCTCTCAGGGAAACTGGGCAGCCCTTGGTGCTTGTTCAGCTGCTCCTCCCATCCATAACCCTGGAGCATCACTGCCTCCCCATCCCCATCCCCAGCTCCCTGCTCCTCTCCTGGCAGTGCCAGGGGCAGGAATGGGGCATTGATCCTGCCAGGGCTGCTCCAGGCAGCGTTTGGAGCCCGGAGATGCTCTTGGCTTCTCAGATTAGAGAGCTGCAGGGAGGGCAGAGCCCCAGCAGCAGCCTTGGACCTGCAGAAATACCTCCTGGAGCCTGTGGAGCTTTCCCAGAAGCATAGGGAGCGATCCCCGTGCAGGATGTGTCCCTGGACGTGTTCACCTGGACCTGCTGCTGGTTTGGCTTTCCAAAGATTCACCAAGCTGTGACGTGGCAGGATTTACACCAAAATGAATGTGCCAGGTCCAAGGAAACCTGACCATTTCTGGGCAGAAACAAAAGGATCCAGCAAAGCTCTTTAAGGAGAAGGCTTGAGGGGAAGGGGATCCCCTTCTGTGAGCCACCGACCTCCAATCCTTTACCTTTGAACTTTCCAGCACTGGGAAAACAAACAGCCCCAGCCCCTGGGCCACACATCCCTGGGGAGCTCTGGGCAGGATCAGTGCCCATGAGCTGGGAATGTGAGCTGGGCTGGATGTGACACGGAATAAACCCGAGGCACTGACGGTGCTGACATCAATAATCTCCCAGGCAGACCCCATCTGCAGAGCAGTGTCAGCACATCACGTTGGGCAAACACTCAGCGGGGAGACAAACACCACAAGCCAGGCTTAATTCTTAGAACCACACTAGAAAGGCTGTGGGAACAGCAGGAATCCCTCCAAAGCCTGCAGGTTTTGGAGCCTTTCCCTCAATCCGAGGGAGCTCTGCCGGGGCTGAGCCCAGGGGGGGTTAAGGCTGTGCTTAGGGACACTAAACGCTCCATAATCCAGGTTTTAAGAACAAAGTGACCACGAGGCCAGGCTGTACCTCCAGGGGCAGGTTCCAGGCGATGTAGACGTGCCACTTGTAGTCGTCCATCCAGACCTCGGCCACGCGCAGCGCGTTGCGCTTGGTGTAGAAGCCGATGTTGTTGTTGTAGGGCTTCTTCTTGCGCTCGATGTGAGCCACCCTGGAGCAGGGCAGCACCTCCATGCTGCCCCCGCACAGCCACACCTGCAACACAGCCACAGCTCCCTCAGCACCCCCAGGGCACAGAGAGGAAGGAGAAGTGTTATAAGTGCACATCTTATTGTTGCCTTTTCGCAAATACTACAATGAATGTCATGTGTGTGATGTAAGAAAATGAAGTGGCATGGATGTAGTTTGTTTAAAAAGTAGTGTGGTTTCTTAAGATTATATCATGATATGTAAAATGCTTTTTTTTATGTAGTTAACTCAAGATAGCAAAGATAAGCAAGGAAGTTCCCCACATTCCTGGACCATCTGGCCAAGATAACNATCGTGCCAAGCACCCAGCCGTATTAACTCTTTGCTTTATTTCTGTCTCCTATTGTCCCTTTTATTAAACCTCTTATTAAACCTTTTAAAATTTTACCAGGAGTGAACCTCGTTTTTCACAAGGAGGTTTGGAGGATCCCACAGCATCCCAGAGCGAGCATCTCAAAGTCAGGGCAGCCAGGAGTGCTCTCTGCCCAACACCGAGACACACAGGGAGGATTTGTGGGGTTGGGACTACAGGATCTTTATGTTCCCTCCGACCTCAGAGGAAGGACAGGATTTGTCTTTACAAACTGTGGGGCTGCTGGTAGACAAAATCAGCACTGAGAGAGAAAATAAACAATGGGAAGGATTCCACTGATTGATGAATGGAAAAAGATGTTTGCCTTTACAAACATAGTGTAAGTCTGCTGATAAATGAAATTGGATATTGCAAGATGAAAGAAACAATGGGGAAAAACCATGAACTCCACAAAGAATTAAGAATTAAAGGGGGAGGATTATACATTAGAGGGGAATCTTAGGTATGAGGTGTTCTGGGAAGTCTGTACCTCTCAAGTACCTCAGGCAATGGGGAAAGAGAGAGGGAAATGAGGAAATTGGGATAAAAAGGAGGCTGAGCCCTCCAAAAATCTGAGAGACCCCAGGGGAATGGCCCATGGGCTCTCCCTTTATTGGAATAAAGTAAAGGGACTCCTCTGTCTCCTTTTTGGACATAAACCTCAGGTGTTTGTTTGTGAATGAATTTTTCCTGACACGACCCAAACTGCCCTTGGATTAAGCTGTGCCCACAGCTTTAGAGGGGTCAGGTCTGTTCCTCGCCCGCTGTAGGATCTGGTGCTGCATCTCCTCCCAAACACACAGCATTAGTGACTGGAATAGTTAAAACCATTCCAAGATCCCCTCCTGCAGGAGGGATGAGTCAGTGAAACATATGGCAGGGACAGATTTCTCCCACTTGAAAACATTTGTTCATTATTGTTCTTTCACGTGCTGCTTCAAATTCCCTTAAATCTCAGTTTACAAGTTAATAAAATCTTGTAAGATCCTCTTTTTGTCTCACACACAGGGGATTTGCAGCAACACTTGCCATACCTGGATTCTTCCCTGCCTGTCTATCAGCAGCAAGAAGTTCCTTACCTTCCAGACAGGACTGCAGGCAATCATTCCAGACCAAAGCAGGCCTAATAATCCCATTTTTATTTTGCAGGCTGCTCTGTGTGACCATTTTGCGCAGTTATTGTAACACTCAGCATTCCTGGGATCCCTTCCAGGCTCACTCCCTTTCCTCCCATCTGGGGTCCCTAATTTCCACGGACCCTGCTCGGTTCCCTCTTCCAGCAGCACCAGGAGCCCCCAGCCCAGAGCAGTGCCCAGTGGCACAGAGAGGGGTAGGACAGCGAGGGGACACCTTCCCTTGGGATAACCCTGCTCCTCCTGCTCTTCCCACCTGGATTCCTGCAGAACAGGAGCCCTGCTGTATCATCTGATGCACGAACAGGCAGAAAAATCCCATTTTGCTCCTGCTCCGTGACCTTTCAGAACACTTCAGAGAGAATTCCACGCCCTCAGAGTGGATTCGGAGCTGGTCTCTGGGAGATGGACCTGCCTGCCCCTCCCTGTCCCTCTCATCCTCCTCCCACCCCAAGCTAACAGCATCCACCCAAGTTTTGCAACAGGCAAAGCAAATCAGAGCTGAACCCCAAAGGAAAAACCATATTTTGAAAGGAATATTCCCAGAAGCTGCCTGTGTTTCTTGCCTGCTCAGTTCTTTAATTTCTCAACACCTTGGTGAAACAGAGGAATGAGCCCTTGGGTGCTCCCAGAGCTTCTGGATTCAACCACTACCACTGAAAAAGATCTTCCAGTTCAGAGTGATCCCCAGTATCTCCTGGTTTGGGACTTTCGGGGATTTGTTAGGTTTTGTCCTGATTTAAAATGAGAATAATTATTTTAAAGCTATTAAAACCATAATTAATGTGGTTTTCCAGCAGCCTGCCCCAAATCACACTGTTGCACTGCTGGCCTGCCGTGCTTCGGGTAAATAATTCACATCAGCTTCCTTAGATTTCGGGAATGTCCCTACAAACCCCTGGGAATCCTCACGCTGGGATGAGCTGTGGGGGCAGAGAGCTGAGCAAAGGGCATTGCCTGGGTCCCACAGCCAGCTCCAGAGAGAGCCATACAAACTTAGCTTGGGAATTACCCAAGGCGAGATCATCATTCCACCTCCTAAATGGAGCCTGAGCTGGCATTATAAACTAAAAAAATCCCTGGTTTTAGAAGGTATTTCTGCTGGGAAGAAGAGGAGCAAAGAGGAATGGCCCAGGAATGGCCAGCTCACACAGGATCACTGGCCCAGGAAGGACTTGCTTCTTCCCACATGGTCCCACAAGGAATTTCTGCCCCTCCTGCCCCCAAACCTGCAGGTGAAGAGGAGCACAGGGAGCTGCAACCCAGGTGAAACCCCCTGGCTGTGCCAGCTCTGTGGAGGCCCCAGCCCTGCACTGACCAGGCTCAAAGGCACAGAATTCCTTCAGAACTCCATAGCCAGAAGAGCCCAGTGGATCCCAGTCCTCCCAGCACGAGGGGAGGCACCTGCCCCAATGTCCCAGCCCTGACCTCCCCCCCGTGGCACCTGAGGGCAGGAGGGTCTTTGGGAACCTTTGAGCAGCCACTGATCCCAGCAAAGCCCTTAACACACAGAGCACCTTCCTACTGAGGAATCCCTTTGGATTTTTCATGGAATCATGGAATCCCAGACTGGTTTGGGTGGGAAGGATCTCAAAGCCCATCCAGTGCCACCCCTGCCATGGCAGGGACACCTCCCACTGTGCCAGGCTGCTCCCAGCCCCAATGTCCAGCCTGGCCTTGGGCACTGCCAGGGATCCAGGGGCAGCCCCAGCTGCTCTGGGCACCCTGTGCCAGGGCCTGCCCACCCTCCCAGGGAACAATTCCTTCCCCATATCCCATCCAGCCCTGCCCTCTGGCACTGGGAAGCCATTCCCTGTGTCCTGTCCCTCCATCCCTTGTCCCCAGTCCCTCTCCATGTTTCCTGCAGCTCCCTCAGGCCCTGCAAGGCCACCCTGAGCTCACTCCAAAGCTTCTCCTCTCCAGGGTGAACATTCCCAGCTCTCCCAGCCTTGTCCCCAGTCCCTCTCACACAGGGCCATGCTCAGAGGCTCAGGGTGCAATAACCCAGCAGGTGAAATACGATGAGCAGGTCTCCAGTTTTCCCTCCTTTCTGACATTCCCATTCCCACACAACAATTAAATTGCCACTCATTCACCCATCAAGTGATACAGAACTAAAAATAGACCCATTCCCCTCAGAAAATGAGGGTGACTCAATAACATCTCCATCAATTCCCACATGGGAGGAACCAAACCCACGGAAAACATTGGCGTTTATAAATAACCACTTAACAGCAAACTCTGGGGAAGGAACCCCAGAGAAACAAACAGAAAACAAATCCATCACCCAGGGACCTTGGATGTGTTTTGCAGAAAGCTGCTGGGGAATGCACCTGCAATTCTTCTCCAAGGAAAATGTGTCTGTCCTAAGGGTTCAGCGTGGAAAAGCAGAGGCTGTCTCAAGGGGTGAAATGTCCTAGCAGAGCTGACACTGCACTGCTAAATCCATTTCCTAGCAGCTTTGGCACATGAGAGGAGGAGGCTCAGGGGGGACCTTCTTGTTTTCTACCTGAAAGGAGATTCAAGGCAGGTGGGGGTCGGTCTCTTGTCCCAGGTGACAAGGGACAGGAAAAGAAGGAAGGGCTTCAACTTGTGCCAGGGGGGGCTTAGGGTGGATATTGGAAAAAATTTCTTCCCTGAAAGGGTTGTCAGTGGTTGAAAGAGACTGCCCAGGGCAGTGGTGGAGCCCCCACTGCTGAAGTCAGTGTCCTGGATGTGGCACTTGGGGANTTTTCTACCTGAAAGGAGATTCAAGGCAGGTGGGGGTCGGTCTCTTGTCCCAGGTGACAAGGGACAGGAAAAGAAGGAAGGGCTTCAACTTGTGCCAGGGGGGGGCTTAGGGTGGATATTGGAAAAAATTTCTTCCCTGAAAGGGTTGTCAGTGGTTGAAAGAGACTGCCCAGGGCAGTGGTGGAGCCCCCACTGCTGAAGTCAGTGTCCTGGATGTGGCACTTGGGGACTGGTGCCTTTTCTCCTGTATTATCCTCATGGTGATGCTTTAAATGGCTCCCTAGAACCAGAGAGCAGACAGGAATAAAGGAATAAAGGAGAGATTTGTTGGAAAGGCCTTCAGAGGTCACACTCTGGCCTCCAGAGGCTCCTGCCTCAGTGCATCCCAAAATGGACAATGACAGCTCCCGAGTTCTTCCCACTTTGATATCAGCATCAATTCCCCAAGAAGAAGCCAGGCAAGGATGGAATTTGCCCAAGCTTGTCCCCCTCTCCCCAAGATGAAGGTTTGCAGTTGTTGGGCCCAGGAGGGTCTGGGTGTCCTTGGAGAGCGAGCTGGAGAGGCTTTGTTATGTCAGTGTGAGCATGAGAGAACAGCACTGAACGAGCTCCAGGGAACTGCAGAGTTACACTGGGCACTGCAGGGTTGGGAACACAGAAAAGTTCAAACCTAAGGCATCAATGGATGATAAACTTTGGACAGGTTCCTGTCTTGTCTTGTGCCAGACCAATAACAGAAATGTCCAAATTGTCCAGTGTCCAAATGCCCAACCTTTCCTAAATTAATTCCTTTGGTAATGGCAACTAAAAATGCCAAGGGAGGGTGGAATCAGGTGCACTCCACAGCCCCTAGCCTGCAGCAAAAGTGGGCAATGATCACTTCTCATCCTGAAGTAACATAAATGATGCCTTAGGGTTTAACTTTTCTATGTTCCCAGCCCTGCAGTGCCCAGTGTAACTCTGCAGTTCCCTGGAGCTCGTTCAGTGCTGTTCTCTCATGCTCACAGAAGGCCTTTCCAATTAATCCCTCCTTTACTCCTTTATTCCTGTCTGGTCTGTGTTTCTAGGGAGCCATTTAAGGCAACATAAACAGTTTAACACCTGACACATGGAGAGGTCAGAATAAAGCAAGATTCTCATGCAAGCAGGGCAGGGATTCTCTAGGAGAATATTCCCTCACTCTGCCATAGAGTTTGCTCAGGCTGGAGCCTTTTTCCAGTGGCAAATTTCTGCTGTGCTGCTCCAACCAGTGCAACCCAGCCTGCTCCGAACAGCACCTGAACTCAGCCCTGGCTGCAGACAGGCTCCTCTGACCTCATCACCTGCTAGGAGCCCTGAGAAAGGCCTTGGTGGGAAGCTGCATTTCAGAGACTCCAATCCCAAAGCACAGCACATGGAATGATGCCGGAATGATTTTTTGCCTTTTCTTTCATACCCCTCTCACACACTCTGTTATAGTTTGATGTATTCTCAGTGCTTTTAGCCCACACACTGTGACTTCCCAAGGCTGATAACTGAGCTCAGCCCCACGGCACCGTTAAACCAGGAGAGCAAACATCCTGGGAGCCCCAGACACCAAGGGCCTCTCCAGAACACATTTTGGAACCTCAGACAGGCCCAGCCAGGGGGAAGGTTCCTCACAACGAGGGCTTCACTCCAGCCTCTCATTGGGGGATCTTTGATAGATGTGCTAATTAGCAAGGCCTATAATTGTGTGCATTTTGGGGCATTGCACCTGGAGCAAGTGCTGCAGCCAAGGATCCTGAAATAAATCTTGAGGTAAAAACCCCTTTTCTCCATCAACCATGTTTTGGTTTGAATTTTAAGACCAGGGAAAGGCAACAGGAAGATCCTGTGGAATGACAAATGTCCACATCCCTTTGGCTTGGGAAAACTGCTGGACAGCAGCATTCCACCTTCCAGTGCATCAGGAACGACACCTGAATTTCTGCAACACGAAACCACAGCACCCACAGCCACTGCAGCTTTGTCCTTCTCGTGCTCCCAAAAGTTAATCTTTTAAGAAAAGAGGAGCAGGGTATTTTTAAATCCCATCTCGGAGAGATGATCTGCCAGCTGAACTCCAGGGGTTTGCTGGAGCCCAGAGGTGCCTCCCGAGCGCCCACCTGGCTGAGAGCACATCCCTGCAGGGCACAGAGCTCCGGGGAGCTTTGCAATGGCTGTGGAACAAATCTGGGTCTCTGCTAATGAGTTTAGAGCTGAAACTCCTCAGTGCTCTGATGTTATCTGCTCGGCTTGGCAGCGTGACAAGGACCTGATTATGTTGTAATAGCATAATGCAAAGATTATTACAGACTCATAAAAGACAAGTGCCTCAAAACCAGCATCAACAATACCTGGAGGCCCTGCAGAAGGAGCCAAACACGCCAGGCTTTGTGCACTCCTAGCACAGAAATTACCTGCAGGATCTGACCCTAATCTGCTTGGAGGTTGCTCTTTTTTTATTATTTTATTGCCAGTAATGTACCAAAAGCATCTTGATCTCATTTTCCTATTACCATTTCTGTCAGAGCTGTAAAAATAAACCAGCATAAATAGCTGCCTGGGATTTTGATCTATTTTTCAAGCACAAAAAGCCTTTGGAGGAAATGATCCACAGCCGGTCCTTCAGCCTAACAGGATTCCATGTGGGGAGTGGCAGGAGGAGGGGGAAGGTGCCAGGGAGCATTGGAACCAGGAGAGGTGGCTCTGAAACAGAATTATTGATGCAGAGAGAGGCAGCTGAGTGATGGAGCAGCTCCTGAGCTGACAGTGCCCTGCTCCACGGGGCTGCTGCCAGCCCTTCCCCACTGCTCTGGGATCTGTAATCACAGATATTCCCATCACTCCTGATGGGGAAGGTGCTGAGGGATCCAAGCTCCTCCACAGATGTTCCTGCACGGATCAGATTGGCTGTGACTCTGCCCATCCCGCTGGAAAAGTGCTCAAGGAATATGTCAAAAGATCAGCTCTGGAGTTTAGAGTGGGAAAATGCAGAGGGAGGGACAGAGGCAGGGTCTGGGAGTGCAGATTGGGTGATGTGGCTGTGAACAGGGACACCCAGGGACACCCATAGACACACAGAGACACCCAGGGACACACAGGGACACACAGGGACACCCAGAGACACACAGGGACAAACAGGGATACACAGGGACATGCAGGGATACACAGGAACACCCAGGGACACCCAGGGATATACAGGGACACACAGGGATACACAGGAACACACCCAGGGACACAAAGGGACACCCAGAGACACCTAGGGACACACAGGAACACACCCAGGGACACCAGGGACACCCATGAGGTATTTTACTCCTTGTCCATGCTCAAAGCCACACTGATGGTGTTTCCTAAGCTTATCTCTCCCCTGCCATGGCTGCTCCCAGCCCCAATGTCCAGCCTGGCCTTGGGCACTGCCAGGGATCCAGGGGCAGCCACAGCTGCTCTGGGCACCCTGTGCCAGGGCCTGCTCACCCTCCCAGGGAACAATTCCTTCCCCATATCCCATCCAGCCCTGCCCTCTGGCACTGGGAAGCCATTCCCTGGGTCCTGTCCCTCCAGCCCTTGTCCCCAGTCTCTCTCCATGTTTCCTGCAGCTCCCTCAGGCCCTGCAAGGCCACCCTGAGCTCACCCCAAAGCTTCTCCTCTCCAGGTGAACATTCCCAGCTCTGCCAGCCTCTCCTCCCAGCAGAGCTGCTCCATCCCTCTGCTCATCCTGGAGCCTCCTCTGGACTCCTCCAGCAGCTCCAGGTGCTCCCTGTGCTGGGACCCTGCAGTTGGACCCTGTGGATCCCATTGCTGCATTCCAGCCAGGGAATGGGCCAGGCAGGAGAGAATGCCCAGGAGAGTCAGAGGGAGCCAGCACCAAACCTGCCAAGCTCCAGGGACACTCCAGTGCCACCAAGTGTCCCTGCAGAGATGCCCAGGCACGGCCAGTGGGGTTTGGGACCCCTCGCGGGAGAGGGGCACCAGGATGTGCCCCTTCCCCAGCACAGATCTGTACCCCTGGGCTGTTCCTGCCCCTGCACAGCTGCAGGACTCCAGACCAGATGGGTGGGGACCAGGAGCTCCAGCATGTTTTGACCACTCTCTGAACCTTCTGCTTGTTTTCCCTGGCAGAATTAAAATCTCCTCTCCAGAGGAGCCACCACGTCCTCGGAAAAAATGAATTCCACTCCAAGCAGGGGAGTCTAGAGTATGGAAGTTGAAAGCCTGAGCAATCTCTGTGGCTCTCAAAGTCCCACCAGCAAACTCCCTGAGAAGTGACTGTTACAGAGCTCCGAAAAAGGATGTAAAATTCCCATAAATCCCAGGAAAAGCCCTGTGCAGAAACTCTCTCAGGTTAACTATCTCCTAACTGCTGCTCCTTCCATCCTGGTGGCACCAGCAGCTCCTTGAAGCCCTGAAACATCTCCCATGAGGACAGGGCAGCCTCTGAGCTGGAGTTCCGATGGGAGATTTGGGGCTCTGTGCTTGGGGACAGCACTCAGGGTGATGACAGATAAGCTGTCCATGGGACACTCCAAGACCTTGGTGGCCACCTGGACCCTCTTTCATCTCCAGATGTCCCCAGAGCGAGCAGCCAGGGCTTGTGCTCGCTGTGAGATGTTGGTGTAACACAGCCCACAGTATTTCCTTGGTGGAGACAAAATTTGGGTGAGTAGCCACCGATTCCTGAGCCCCTGAACTTCTCTTGGCAGCCAGAAATGCAACCTTTCCATCAGCACAGCCAGGGGACAGCCCAGAGCACCCAGACACATTTGGAAGGGCTGGAAGCAAAAACCTACCTGATGCAAAATGATTTTTTTCCTCCTGTTCTGCACAGAACTGATTAAAACCAGAGCTGAGTCCTATTTTTGTTATTAATGGTATTAATGCTCAGTCTAATCTGGGTCTAAGCCTTGTTTGGATGCTAATTCCTGCTCTCCCTGAGCCCAGCAGCATGGCTCGCAGTGTCATTGCCAGGGCTCAGCCTCCCTGTCCGAGCAGAGAGCAACAGCTTCGTGCTGACCCCAGCAGGGATTTGGGGAGGGCTGTGGGGGATACCCCAGCACATCCAGGTGTGACATCCCCACTTTAATGGAAAATGCAGATGGATCTTGGTCAATCCATCCCCTTCTTGACGTGCAGTGAATTTCTGTGTTTGCATTATTTATCACAATTAAAGAATCACAGACCTTCAGGAAACACCTCAGCTTTTGGGGCAGAGCAGCCTCACGAGCCCTCCCTGAGCCAAACCTCATCCCAGCCAAGGCTGGCAGAACAAATTTGAAATTGCACTGTTTGGGATGACCCAAGGGACAGGAGCACCTTCAGTCCCAGCTCCAGGAGGAGCTGTGAGGTGACAGCAGAGCCACCCCTCCCTGCACAGCCACAGCCACCTCTGCCCCTCCAGCTGGGCCCAGTCCTGCTCACGGTCCCCACGTGTGCCAGGGAAGGCTTGGCCAAGCTGATCCTGGCACAGCTGATCCAAGGCTAGAGCTTAGCCCTCCAGACCTCCCTTCCAGTCTGAATTACCCTGCAGATCCTGTGCCGAGGTGTGTGGAGGTCCTGGTGAGCAGGACACCACTGGCTCTGGGGAGGGAAGGTGTGAAATCCTGCCTTGGTTCTTCCCCTGAGCACCCTGATGAGTTCTTCCTGTGCTCTTTAACTCCATCCCTTCCTCCTCCAGCCCCAGGTGTCCCAAGGGACAGTGGGGACAGAGCTGTCACAGCATGGGGGTGCAGGGATGAGGTCCCAGGGGTGCTCTCCCAGGGATGCTGTCCCAGGGATGCTGTCCCAGGGGTGCTCTGCCGCTGCACCCACACCACATGAGCTCCTGCTTGTCCATTTTTCCCTGTTTGTTCCTCCCCTGGAAGCTCTCACTCCCCATCCTCTTCCCTCAGCTCTCACTGCCCACAGCTCAGCTGCTCCCCAGGAGCTGCTGATGTGTGAGAATCCCAGAATCCCAGAACCACAGGCTCCTGCTGCTCTGGCACTCCCACCCCAGCTGAGGCCTGCTCAAGGTACCAGAACAGCTGGAATTTTTCCTTTAAGGACATTTTAAACTTCAGTGTCTGCCTCAGTGCTTTCCAGGTGTTCTAATCTCCATCTTCACATCCTGTGAGTTATTCCAGTGGAGAAGATCCCTTCAGAAACTCCTCCAGGTTAGATTATTGTGCCCCACTTAAGAACTCTTTTTAATTCCCCTCTTCCCAGACACTGTAAAATAATTCCTGGAGTTGGTTGGTGCCGCAGGTACCTGAGTGAAAACCTGGCCTGAGGAGTTTTCCAGGCTTGGAGGAGGTTGGATCATCCTTTGTGTGATGCTGCAATGAGACAAACTCCTTTTGGTCACGTAGCAAACGGCACTCAAGGACCTGAGCTGTGCTCGGGGTCTCTCAGAACAAAGGGTGGTGACAAACTGGAGCCTTTCAAAGCTCAATCTCCACTTTTACTGATCAAAGCCATCCAATAAAGTTCTACCAGAGGAGCTGAATCAGGAGAGCTGAGCAGCACAGGCAGGCTGCCAAGCGTGGAGGGATAAACCTTAAGGAATTCTGACAGGCAATAAAAGCTCTGTTTTCCTGAGCAGTCAAATCCCTGGAGTGAATTAAACTGTGCTGGATACTGGTGCAAGCAGTCATTTCTGCACGAGCTGCATCCCGAGGCTTGGATCAAAGCAAACCAAACCACCCCTGCAGGGGTCATGGACGTGGCTCATTGATTCGTTCACAAAGTTTAGGACCTGATATTATTTATTTTGTGTGAAACGTGCGGAACAGAGACTGTGGGAAAACCAGACAGGAAAACTTTCCTGCCTTTATCTGACAGGATCCTGTTTACTCCTTGGACACTGCTGGGCTTTCCCTCATCCTGTTCTCTATGAAGGTCTCCCTAAATATCAAATACATTTTAAGAATTTCAGTTCTGAGTCCACAACTGCATAGGCATTATTTAAGGTCACCCAACATCCATTTCTTTCTATTTCTGTAACACAACCCTTTTAAAAAATCACTAATGAATGTATTCCTCAATAAATAATAATTTAAAAAGAAATAAAATAATAAATAAATAGAAATAATAAATAAATATACCTCTGCAGAATAACAACTGACTCCCTGAGAAGGCCCTGCCAGCCTGGTTTAGCAGCACTAAACCTCACCCAGCCCTGGGTCATTTCAAGATTACATTTTAATAACAGCAGCCCAGTCCTTATCTTTTCCCTGCCTCCTCCTGTGCTTGCTCTCCCAGTTAGGGATGGGAGCAGTGGAAGGGATCCAGCCCCACACTGCAGCCAGGCTGTCACCCAAAGTGCTACTATAGGGCCATAAAAGAGCTCCTGTGCAATTCTTCTGTTGATACAAACAATGACTGTTCCCATTTATTTCTCTGTGTCCATTCATAGGAGCTCACACGCTCAGAGATTTGATTCTAAAGGAAGGAATCCATTGCCATTCCCTGGAAAAGAGCCTCAAAAGCCAGCAAGGGCAGGAAAATGATTATTGTCTAATGAGACATTTCCAGGAATATCATTCTCACAGCCTACTGCACATCCAGCCCTGGGCTCAGTGTCCTGGGGAAAGCCATTTCCTCAGCCCTTCCCCTTCCTGCAGCTCCAGGAGCTGGCAGGGAAGGGAATCAGGCTGCTGAGGAGGACAACTGCTCTCCCTTCCTCCAGTTAGAGCCAGAGAGCAGAGGGTGCAGGGCACTTATCATGGATTCCTCACCCAGGGAATACAAGGCATATTGGACAAGGCTTGGAGCACCCTGGGACAGTGGAAGGTGTCCCTGCCATGGCAGGGGTGGGATGAGGGGGTTTTTAAGGTCCCTCCCCACCCACAGCAGTCTGGGATTCTGGGATTCTCACACATCAGCAGCTCCTGGGGAGCAGCTGAGCTGTGGGCAGTGAGAGCTGAGGGAAGAGGATGGGGAGTGAGAGCTTCCAGGGGAGGAACAAACAGGGAAAAATGGACAAGCAGGAGCTCACATGGTGTGGGTGCAGCTCCACAGCAGCCCTGGGAGAGCACCCCTGGTACTCCACCCCTGGGAGAGCATCCCTGGTACCTCATCTGTGGCACAGACCCCTGGCACAGCCCCCTGGCACCTCCTGGGTGCCTGGCCAGGCTCTGCCTCCCCACTGAAGCCGTTGAGCACAAGAACCCCCCTGCCCATCTGCAGGAACTTGGTGACACCAACCCCCAGGGACAACAAGCACTGGGGTTTGGAGCAGGAGACAGAGCCAGCAGGACACAAAGCCAGCAGGGCACTGCTGCTCCTCCAGTGCTCCTGGCACAGAGACACACAGGACAGCCTTCCCAGGGACAACAGGCTGGGCTGAGTGTCCCACCCTGTGGGGACAGAGTGCCTTTGCCAGCAGATGGGATGTGCCCACAAAGAGACTGAAGCTCTTTGTGATGTTGCCCGCCCACCTGGCCAAGTTCCTGGTGCAAACCTTTCTAGAGATTTATCCCCGTGAGGCCCATCCATGAGGACATTCCTGTCCCCTCTCTGAGCTGGAGTCATCTTTTGGAAGTCACCATGGGGAAGGACAAGGCTGCCTGGGGCTCTCTGAGGGACTTTTGCGAGGGACCAGTGAAGGACAAGAGCAAGGCCCAGAAGAGCCTCCTGCCCTGGTGGGATGGGTGCTCTGCACAGTCCCAGCCCATCCCACCTCTGCACCAGGACAAAGGCTGTGGGAACACCCCCAACCCCCATCTCATCTCATCTCATCTCATCTCATCTCATCTCATCTCATCTCATCTCATCTCATCTCATCTCATCTCATCTCATCTCATCCCATCCCATGGATCCCATCCCATCCCATCCCATCCCATCCCATTGATCCCATCCCATTCCATTGATCCCATCCCATCCCATCCCATCCCATCCCTGGAACAGGCACCGGGGACAGGACAGGGGCAGGAGGGTGGAGAACATCTCCCCTACAGCAAACGGGGCCAGACTGAGCCCTGTTATTCTGGTCTGAGAGGCTGGAAGAGGTAGGAGCCCCTGATGTCCCTGTCACCAGTTTAATTCATTCTGCCACGTTTGCCATCTTGCTTACAGAAATCATTCCAATATAAATGGCTTGGAATTCCCCCAGGAATAACGAAATGAGCATCAGGTCCTTCCAGACAGGAGGATGGTGGTCACCCAGCCCCTTCCAAATTCTGCCTCAGCTCAAGGAGAATTTCATCTTGTTCTGAGCCCCGTTGCAGCTTTGCTCCTGTCTCTCCCCAGCACTCCCAGTCACTCACACGTCTCGAGCTGACTTTCATTAAATTGAGATTAAAAGGGCTTTCTCCACAGACGAAATCATAAAATGGAAAATGTCTCATTTCAGCTTTTCCCTCCAAATCCAAGCCTTGCCATTCAAGGGCACCCAGCACTAATAACTTCCCTGCTGAAGCAGCTCCTCCTGTTTGATCCCTTTCAGACACACGGCAGAGGCTCCAAACCCCAGAGCGGTGGCACAGGACACAGATTTACAGGCACGTGTGCTCAGACTCCAGGGAAGGGCTGGAGCTGTGCCAGGGAGGGTCAGGTTGGAGATCAGGAAAGGCTCTTCCCCAGAGGGTGCTGGGCACTGCCCAGGCTCCCCAGGGAATGGTCCCAGCCCCGAGGCTGCCAGAGCTCCAGGAGTGTTTGGGCAGCACTGCCAGGGATGCCCAGGGTGGGGCTGTTGGGGGGTCTGGGCAGGGCTGGGGTTGGATCCATGATCCCTGGGGGTCCACTCCCACTCAGGAAATTCCATGATCCTATTGATGCCAGGATGATTTTTTGCATTTTCTTTCATACCCCTCTCACACACTCTTTTATAGTTTGATGTATTCTCAGTGCTTTTAGCCCACACACTGTGACTTCCCAAGGCTGATAACTCAGCTCAGCCCCACGGCACCGTTAAACCAGGAGAGCAAACGTCCTGGGAGCCCCAGACACCAAGGGCCTCTCCAGAACACATTTTGGAAGCTCAGACAGGCCCAGCCAGGGGGAAGGTTCCTCACAACGAGGGCTTCACTCCAGCCTCTCACTGGGCAATCTTTGATAGATGTGCTAATTAGCAAGGCCTATAATTGTGTGCATTTCAGGGCATTGCACCTGGAGCAAGTGCTGCACCCAAGGATCCTGAAATAAATCCCGAGGTGCAAACCCCTTTTCCCCATCAACCGTGTTTTGGTTTTCATTTTAAGATCAGGGAAAGGCAACACTATCATTTAATTTGGAGACTCCACTGCACCCTGAAAACAAAGGCCATGAACAGCCCTGCTCTGGTCTCACACACTTCCCTGACAGGGATTTGCTGTGAATTCAGTCTCCCCATGTCTGAAAAATAGAGATGAGTCAAAAGCATCTGAAAACTTTATCTTTAAAAATCTGGAACGTGGTGAATCCAGTGAAATTCTGCCAAAAAGGAAATGGAGCATAGCAATAGAACGGATGGAGCCTCATTTAGAGCTCATTGGAATGGAGGGTGTCTGCATTTCTGGGTCTGCATGAAGTTCAAAACACTAAATAATTGATAATAAAAATAAAATGGAGCAAAATTTCAGATTTAGTGCAACCAAACATCCTCATCAACTCTACATTTCTGAACTACAGTTTTGGAAACTTTTCAGGGTTTTTTCTGAAATGCATTTGCAAACCCAAATAGAAATGATGAGTTTTGGAAAGCAGAATGCAGAAAGTGAACAAGGCAGAGGAAAAGGGACAATGAGCAGTGCTGTGTCCTCAGGTCACACCAAAATTGTGACTCATTCCTTGCTCATTTGTTTAGATTTCAACACTAATTGTTATTAGTCCCTAATTCATCAGCATCCCTGGGCTTGGCACGAGTGTAAAATGACAAATATAGAAATTTCCTGTGAACACACAAAACCAGAAGAGATGGAAACAAAGCAGAAAATCAGAAGATCCCACTTTGATTGCTCCCAGATGTATCCCTAAATTTTGCTGCTGGAGAAAGTGCTCATTGCTGCAGCCTCAGGGGTGGCTTTGCTGCATCCCTCTGCTCCTGCAAAGTCACACAGGAGAAGAACTTCTCCAACACTGCTCACATTTTGCAAGGCAGACTAGCATGTTAAGGTTATTTTATTTTATTTATTTGATTTTGTTTTCCCTGTGAGTCACCAGGCAGCCTTAAAGTCACTGCAGGACTTAAAGCAATGAAAAGCCTTCAGCCGAATTCCCTTTAAAATGAAACCTGGGCCACGTCCTGGCTCCACTTCAAATTGCACTTCCAAAGTGTGAGCCAAGTCAAATGGAAACACTTCCATGCCCTCCAAAAGCCCTGGGCACCATCCCAGCCCCTGAACTTGGCAGTGCCAGTGCCACCAGGGCTGGCACTTCCGCCACAAAATGCTGGCAAAAGTTTCTGTTTAATTAAAAAGCTGCATTCAGGTGCAAAAGGAGCTGCTCCTCCGAGGGGCTGGAGCTGGAAACCTCTCTCATCTCTTCACTGGTTTAACTGGAAGCTGCTCACTGAGCTCCCCTGGAAAGGAGCTCTGCCAAGCACAGTTATCCACATCCTGCTGGGGCAGAGATAGATCCTGCCTGGAGCTCACATCTTCCTCACTGCCATGGACAGCTCAGACAGGGACAGGCTGGGCTTCTCCTGCTCCTCCCTGGAATTCTGGGGTGTTCCAAGCCTTCTGTCTGAGGGTACAGACTCCTTCCACCACCCAGTGGTTCCTCTGCATTTTTAATGAGGAGTTTCTTGCTGAAAGCACCAGGACAGAGCAGCTGAATTTCTGTTTCCAGCCCAGCTCATAGCCCAGGGAGCTGGTGGAAAAGAAAGGCTCAGGTGTGGTGTCCCCACCCCAGGGAGCACAGCACAGGTACAACACACACAGCTCCTGGATCAGTGTTCAGTGATAATGGGGCTTTGTGTGTGCTCAGCAGGCATTTAATAACTCACCTTGTTCTCATTCGCTCTCTGCTGTCTGTCATGGTTTGGGTGCTTTTAAACGTCTGCAGAGCTATTTAGAATTACTCATCCTTCTGCAGCATGAAATGAGAATCCGAGCTCCAACTGCTGGGATGGAGCTTGTCACTGATGGGTTTCATCTCCTCTAATTACTGCTGAGACAGATGTCTCCAGCACAGAGCCGTGACTCAGCTTCCCAGGGACCCACACTCCCTGTGCTCCGGAGCAAACGGCAGGAAAAAACTTCTCTGTGCACTTTGAACTGCCAGAGGGCAGGGCTGGGTGGGATATGGGGAAGGAATTGTTCCGTGGGAGGGTGGGCAGGCCCTGGCACAGGGTGCCCAGAGCAGCTGTGGCTGCCCCTGGATCCCTGGCAGTGGCCAAGGCCAGGCTGGACATTGGGGCTGGGAGCAGCCTGGGACAGTGGGAGGTGTCCCTGCCCAAACAAGGTGGTTTTTAAGGTCCCAACTAACCCAAACTATTTTGGGATTTTTTTTTTGGTGGTTTTTTAGGTGTCCCTGCCCATGGCAGGGATGGAATGGGGTCAGCTTTAACCCAGAGCCCTCTAGGATTCCATGAGGGTGTTTGGGGTGCTCTGCTGCCTAAACCCCAGCCTTGTCCTGGGCTTTGTGCCCAGCCTGGCTCCAGCAAGGTCCCAGCAGCAATACCATGGACAAGGCTCAGCCCAGCCAGGGCTGACCCACCAGGCACCAGCAACTCCCTTTCCATGAAAACACAACCTGGAAATTCCTTTTCATCCTCACCAATCCCAGACAAGGCACCAGAGCAGAACAGAAGCACAGGCACTGCTCTCCTGGAGCTTGCCCAGTCTACCCACAGCAGCAGTGAGCTCTCCATGGTGGCACTCGGCCTCACACCAGCTGATGTCACTTCCCTGCAGCTCCACACGTGCAGGACAGAGCCAGGATTCCACTCCACCTGCCTCAAAACCAGACTTTGCTGGGTCCCACACGTGCTGCACAAAGCACAGCAATCCTTGCTGCTGCCAACGTGTGACGGCGGCAGAGGGACTTGGGCCTAGTCCCAGACCTGTAAAATCCCTTAAAATAAACTAATAGCAGCTGTTAAACAAATGGGGGATTCAAAGGCAGCATTTAATTTCTGCATCGTCAGGGGTCACAGCCCACATTATCTGCAGTCTGTAATTAAGGGGTGTGCAACTCCCTCCAAAAGGCACAACAATTACTCAGGACAATGAAACTCTAGTTGCTGTTTCTCTCTGAAGTGCTTTGCTTTGCCCAAACCCCTTTGTTGTATTTCATTCTCACACTGGTAGTGTTTCCCTTTTCTGCATTTTCTAAATGAAAACCAAACCTCCGTTTTTCACACCCCCAAAAAAGGAAAAGAGAGCTGAAAACCTTTCTTTTTCTCATTTTCCCTTCCTGTTTTGGAGAGAAACTTAAACAGCCAGAGGGCAGGGCTGGATGGGATATTGGGAAGGAATTGTTCCCTGGGAGGGTGGGCAGGCCCTGGCAAAGGGTGCCCAGAGCAGCTGTGGCTGCCCCTGGATCCCTGGCAGTGGCCAAGGCCGGGCTGGACATTGGGGCTGGGAGCAGCCTGGGACAGTGGGATGTGTCCCTGCCATGGCAGGGGTGGCACTGGGTGGGATCTGAGGTCCCTTCCACCCCAAACCTCTCCTTCCACTTGGATTCCTCCCACCTGCACAGACAGCCCAGCTGTGGGGTCAGACACATGGAGAGATTTCCAGAGAGGTGAAATGGATATTCCAGAGCTCATCCACATGTGGGATTGCTTAGGAAGAGCTTAGGCTTGGCACCCCCACACTCCTGGGTCTCTGGAGATGGCCCTGCACGGGGGAAGCAGCATTTTTTAGGCCTAAGGCAAGGCCTATCAAAATCAATACCAAATTCCTACAAACCTCAGCAGACATTGAATAAGGACTAAAATATTCAGTCACCAGTGAGAAGCTCAAGCTGTCTTTAAGTCCTTATTAAGCAGAATAAACAGATTAATCTTAAAAAAAAAAAAAAAAAAGATTAAAATCTTTTGTCTTTGCAGGCTGGACACATCCCCAGAACGAGGATGTGAGGCCTGTCCTGCGCAGGACTGTCCTGGGATGCAGGTGGGAGCAGGAGAGTCAAATTCCTCCAAAAGCAGGGATTTGTTGGAACAAGTTTTAAGCCAGGTTCATCTGTTTTGCCTTGGCTGTGCACGGGAAAGGCCCCTGGTTCCGGAGGGTCTCCCTGCTGCAGAGGGAGAGGGATGGGCACAGCTGGAGCTGCACCCAGGGGAGCACCCAGCTCCCCCCTCCACTAATTAGGTTAATTAACACTAAACAGCTAATTTCTACACAATTCTGTTTCAACAGATGCCACGGCAAAGACTCTGCCTGCCATAAACCCAGGGAACTGAGCTGGGAGTGCAGGCCCAGGGCTGCCCCAGCCCCGTTAGACCCTGCAGGAACAACCCCAAACTGCACAGACACAGTGACAGTGACAGTGACAGTGACACCAGCACAGTCACACTGGCACAGTCACAGTCACAGTGGCACAGTGACAGTGACTGTCACAGTGACACCAGCACAGTCCCACCGGCACAGTCACACTGGCACAGTCACAGTGACACTCACAGTCACAGTGACAGTCACAGTTACAGTCACACTGGCACAGTCACAGTGACAGTCACACCAGCAAAGTCACAAGAGCACAGTGACAGTGACAGTCACACCGGCACAGTCACACTGGCACAGTCACATTGGCACAGTCACAGTGACAGTGACAGTGACAGTGACAGTCACAGTCACACCAGCACAGTCACAGTGGCACAGTCACAGTCACACGGGCACAGTCACAGTGACAGTCACATTGACAGTCACATCAGCACAGTTACAGTCACAGTCACACTGGCACAGCCACTGCTGGCCAAACAATTCCAGCTTTCTGAGCTCATCTACGCCATCAAATCAAATCAATCAAATCAATCAAATCAATCAAATCATATCAATCAAATCAAATCTATAAACCTGCAGGGAAACACAGGAAGAAAACACCTTTGAGAACTCCAGCAGTGACTCACTCGAGGAGCGCAGGGACTGGTGAGAACTGGGATGATGAGAGGATTTGAAAGCAGAATAATGAGCCCCAAATCTCAGAGGCTGAGCTGTTAACCCATGACTGGCATGGCTGGGGGGCTCCCTCGGGCAGCACCCACTGACACCCCTGAGGAGGGCAGGTCCAGGGAGCACTGGGCACTTCCCGAGCCTCTCCATGGCAAGAGCCACCAAAGTGAAGGAGAAATCAAAAATCCAGAGCTGGGCAGATCAAATCTGGCAGTCTCTGATCAGCCTCATGTGATCTCGCTCTGACTCTTAAATCTGTTGGCTTCAGCCCACGGTAAAAAGACACATTCAAAGGAAAGGCACATTCTTACAGGGCTCTGCTCTGCCATCTGCAAATCATTATTCCTCCTTCATAAAAATAACTAAGTGCAAACGGCTACAAGAGGAGGAAGAAATTCCTTAGCTCCTTCCAACAGGAATTTTTAGCAGCAGCCAAAAGGAGGAGAAAGAGACCTGGTGCAATGTGTGCACTTCCAAAGCTGAGGGAAAAGGGGAGCAAAAAAAGGAGCAGAAAAAGTTTGCATGAGTACAACACACCCCAAAGCTCCCCAGAGCAGTGACTGAACCAACAGAGGAGAGCAGTGGATCAGATACTGGGGAGAAATCCTTCCCTGGGAGGGTGGGCAGGCCCTGGCACAGGGTGCCCAGAGCAGCTGTGGTTGCCCCTGGATCCCTGGCAGTGGCCAAGGCCAGGCTGGACACTGGGGCTGGGAGCAGCCTGGGACAGTGGGAGGTGTCCCTGCCCAAACAAGGTTTTTAAGGTCCCAACTAACCCAAACCATTCTGGGATTCTGGGATTCTCTAGCTGCTGACACAGATCTACCCACACCAGACAGAAAGAGCCAGCAAGGGCCCAGCTTGAGGGGTGTCTGACCCCCACCCCCTGCTCAGGCTGGCAGGACAATTTGTGTCTTTGGCTTCATCCTATCCTGGGAATGAGGGGGAGAGGCCTGGCCCAAAGAAAGCTGCTGTTCAGCTGCTATCTCATGATCTTTTAGACAATTTTTTTTTTTCCTTTCCAGTGTGAGTCATGAGACTGGAACGAGTGAGATTGTAAAATTAAAAAAGTTATCAGCTCTCCATCCCTGGAAACATAAAACCCCTTTCCTCTCCAGTGACAATTAACAAGGAGCAACAGCAGATAAAGTGGAGCTGGCTGCTTCCATTCCCACCTAATCTGCAGATAACCATTTCCTCAAACCCCCCCGAGCTGCTGCTCCCTCTCTGCAGCACAGCCCTATGTCTCCACAAGAAGGATAAGGACATACAGGTAAAAAGCAGATAAAGATATGGGGGAAAAGCTAAAAAAAGAGGCAAAATCTACAGAGCTATTGGTGAGAAGCAGCACAGGAGGAGGGGTGAGAGGGAACAGATGAACTCCTGGAGCTGGGATCACGAAGGTACCACGCACAGCCTGAATTCCTGGGGCCTCTTCCTGGGAGTCCTGTGGGAATACGGAATTAGCAGCAGGGGATTTAAAGGTTTAAATCTCAGCTCGTTGGGCTGGGTACAGCCCTGCTGGGAAACTGGGACCAGCCTGGCCCAGGTGAAGGTGGCACTGGGCACCTGACCCATCTCCAGCTGCCCAGTCCCTTCCAGCAGCAGCCCCACACTTTCCCTCATCTTCCTCCACCTCAGACTGACCGACAGCAGGTTTCGGTGTTGCCCTCCAGGTCTTCCCACCAGATTCAACTCCAGGTGGGCTTTGGCTTTCCCAATCCCACCCCCACACACCCAGAGAGTGTCTGGATTCTCCCTGAGTGATCTGACTCTGATTTTACCCTTGGAATGGCTTTTTTTATATGTCAGGAGCTCCTTCTTCACCCACACAGACTCCTGCCACCTGTCCTTGACTTCTTGCATGTCCCACTGACCACGGGCAGGTGATGCTGGAAAATCGACCTCACTGCAGTTTGTGTTCTGTATTTTAGAGGTCAGTATAAAGTAACTCAGAGCATGGCCCAGCCCTTTTGGATCTTTTTGGATCTCCTTCCTGAGCTGAGAAGTCCCAGCAAGCTCTACCAAAGCTGCACTTAGATATCACACTGCTAAACTACTACAGATGAGACATCACAGAGAGATGATTTGGGCTTTGTTTTACTTGAGCATAAAAATGCTGAAAGCAATTTTCCCTCTCTTTTATCCAAACCTGAAACCTATCATTGAGCTCTCTAGATTCCATTAAGGCATCAAAGCTGTGTTCCACACCGTGGTTCTAAAAAAAAAACCCCACAAAAATCCAAACTCCAAAGTCTGCTTTCAGCTTGAACTGTCAAAATATTTTCCCGACGCAGCACAGGTACACACTGAGGACTGCCAGTCATCCCAGATGCCATCCCCAGAAAGGACCATTTTACCTTCCTGCTCGAAGTTTTTCATTCATTTTGTGGGCACACTTCAGGCCAAGTTTCTCACCAGGTAAGTAAACAAGCTGGGATTTGCACAGGCTGCCCACGGGACACGTGTGAGAGAGAACACAGCAGACACATCCCTGCTGCTCCCACAGAGGCACCAGGAGAGGAGCAAACGCTCCAGCAGGGCTGTGGCTTCTCAGCAGCTGCTGGGACAGCGTTAAAGTCTCTGCTGGTTGTGGGTTCTGACTAATTAGTCAAAGGAAAATTCTCAGTTTTTAGCTCTGGCTGGGGAAAACTTCCTCAGCTAGAGCTGTGAGAGTCTGAGCTGTGAGAGTCAGGGAAACGTAACTTCTCATGGCTAGAGGATGAGAAACCTCTGGGATGTTTTGAGAAAATTTATCTCAGTGGTATTTGTTGTCTTTGTTATCCTAACGGTTTGCTCTGTTACTAAACCAATTGTAGCAGAACCTTGCTCAGCTCTTCTCGGGCTCTCCTCCTGAACTGCTGAGGAAGCAGCAAGTCAGAGAGAGCATGTCAGCCTGTTTGCTTTGAATGAAACATGTACATGAAATAAAGAAGATATTTGCCTTCTAATCTAAAGTCAATCTTATGTTGCAAGAGGCCAAACTTGGCCATAAATTGCCACAGCTGGTTCCCCTCTGAGCCAAAAAAGGGCTGATTTAACCACATTTAGTGGTCACCAATTTGGCTGCTGCATTTCCCTGTCCCAGAGTCTCTGCTCAGATCACACCTTTCTGCTTCCATCCTTCTCCTGCTGGCTGCTCCCACTCGGGGCTCTGTGTCCCCAGACAGCCCCAGGAGAACAGAGCCAGGCAATCAGGAGGGTGTTTGATAAACCAGCCCAGCTCTTGGGAACTGCTGGCAACTCTGCATCCTCCAAGAGCTGCTTTTACCTTTCAGATGAGGACTGGCTCAGACTGAGACCGCTCGTGAGCAATCCCATCCCTCGACAGCTTTTATATGAAAAAAGGTTTGACTTGGGGTGTTTTGGCCTCCTCAAGATGCACCCAAAGCCAGGCAGCCCCAGCCTGGCTCACTGACAAAGTTTTGGGATTATTAAAGCTGCTTAAGAGAGGAGCCATTCCCACCTGGAACAGCCACGCTCACCAGGCTGGCAGCAGGTTCAGGGGATCAGGGAACCTCTGGGGGCTTTGGGATGGAGACGGGACCTTAAAGCTCATCCAGTTCCAGCCCCTGCCACGGGCAGGGACACCTCCCACTGGAGATGGAGGGGTGGCCAATGGACATGGGAAGTCCTGGTGCAGCTCCAGGCCAGCAGGCACTGATACCTTAAGTTTGAACTTTCCTATGTTCCCACTCCTGCAGTGCCCAGTGTGACTCTGCAGCTCCCTGGAACTCATTCAGTGCTGTTCTCTCATGCTCACACTGACATAACAAAGCCTCTCCAGCTCGCTCTCCAAGGACACCCAGACCCTCCTGGGCCCAACAACTGCAAACCTTCATCTTGGCGAGAGGGGGGCAAGCTTGGGCAAATTCCATCCTTGCCTGGCTTCTGCTTGGGCAATTGATGCTGATATCAAAGTGGGAAGAACTCGGGAGCTGTCATTGTCCATGTTGGGATGCACTGAGGCAGGAGCCTCTGGAGCCCAGAGTGTGACCTCTGAAGGCCTTTCCAATCAATCCCTCCTTTATTCCTTTATTCCTGTTTCTAGGGAGCCATTTAAGGCATCAGGCACTATGACACCTTGGAGAGAAGTGTGGCCTCTCCCTCTCCAAGATGCTTCCCTTTAAAGGGATTTTTTCTCAGGAAAAAATCTCAGGAAAGTGGTGCCAGGTACCCTGTGCCCAACCCCCTGGCTCCAGGCACACCGCTGGATGCGCTCCAGCTCTGAGGGCACAGCAGGATCACTATGGGATCACAGTGGGATCACTATGGGCTGCCCAAACCCAAACACTGCCCTGTGCTCTCCAAACAAACGCCCTGGAGCCAATTCCCCGATGCCTCTTTTACACACTGAGCTGTTAATTAGCCCAGGATGAGTTATTGCCTAATTAACAGGCAGCCCCTGGAGCAGCAGCGAGCTGTGCCTGCCTGGCACAGGCTCCCAGCCACGCCAGCACCCTGCGAGGTCACATTGGTCACAAAATCTCCAGGGGTTCATCTCCAGGGGGTTCATTTCTGACCTTGTTGCTTGCCCTGCCAAGGCTTCCCAGCTGCTCAAGCTCATTTTGTCACATTTAAAACTTCTCTTGTTCAAAAATGAGGCACTCGGTGAGTTGGGTCTGTGGTTCAGCTTGGGCTTAACCATTGGAAGTCTTTTCCGACCTTAACGATTCCATGATTTCCTTTAATATCAGTTTGATAAGAGCATGAATATTCAAAAGTAGATGGCAAAAATCCCCCCACAAGCTGCTCCCACCTCTGCACAGCCAGGGCTGTGACAGGTTTGGGTGCAGCACTGCCTACTGAGTCCTTCCAAAAATCCTTATTTTCAGCAAACCTCAAAGCTGAGACTCAGGAAAATTGTCTCAAGGTCCTCATGAAGCTGTTCCTTTATCTCTCAAACTCACCAAATCAGGATATTCTGAGATTCCCTGGCCATCAGTTCAGGGTGACATGTGACTTTTATTCTTGGAATTAGTGGCAATTCACTGGGAGCTGGATTTGCAGAGCATTGTGGACAAATATATTCCCTGCTGCATAAAAAGGCACAGAAAAAGACTCCTTATTCCAATTTTAAAGATGGGGAATCAAAGTATAAAATAGTTGCTCTGAATTACAGGAGGAACCTGGAACAGCCAGGCCACAACTCCAGTGCTGGTTTGTGCAAAGGACAAATAGGAAATAGGTGAAATATTACATTTGCTGCAGAGAACAAGCAATGATGGGAGGAATTCAGGGGGAAAAAAGGAAAAAATCTTGCTCTTTTCTTATTTATAGCCCCAATCTGTGCTGCTGAAGACTCTGTGCCTGCTCACACCCAGGAGACTGCACAGAACCACGGCCAGATGGGCAAATTCCCTACAAAAGGCTCAGAAGGGACATGGAAATGGATCTTTTTTCCCAATCAGGAAGCTCAAACTGACAACATTCACTTTGCAGAAATTCACTTTGCAGCTTTGAGCCTGCTTTGCAGCAAAGATGGTGAAATTCATGAAATCCCTGGAATGAATGCAAGCCTGGACCTGGCCGGGATGTTAAACCTGAATCTCATCAGGCAGCAGCAAAGGTTCAATTCATCCCCAAACTTATCCCAGCTGTGAGCAGGAGGGAAAACAGGGAAACAATAAGTTATGCTGCCTCAGCATTTGTGCCTTCAGGCTCCCAAATTCAGCATTTTCAGCTGATGCGAGGCTTGGTTCATGGAATCTTCATCCTCAAAGAAATTCATGGCATTTAAATCAATCATTAATGCTGCCACAATTTCCCTCTCCCAAAAACCAAGCAGCCCTGATTTATACAAGGAAGTTAACATGCAAATAATCTCTATGGCGATATTTACCCTCAGAATATGAGCACTGATGGATAATCCTGCTGGTGCTCAGCCCCTCCTGGGTGACACCATCACCCCCAGCCTCCCGAGGGTTCCCTGCATGCAGGAATTCAGCTGAGGCAGCTCCTCTCAGCCCTGTGCCCAGACAGGCACAGCAATTCCTGCCCACGATTCGCCAGGCTGAGAAAACAAAATGAAACCTCAGAGCAGCCCTCATTCTCTATTGACTAAAATTCAATCTCTGCCTGCAGATAAAGGCCACTGTCAATCTCCCCCCGTGTCGGAGCCACTGGGAGGGAACCGAGGGCAGGAAATGCTGGAGCTGCTTTTCAAACCAGGGAAAGCTTCAAAGTGACAAGAGAGAGGAACAGAAAGGCTGAGGGAAGCAGAGTGATGGGAGGTCACAGAGGCCCTGAGGAAAAATGGGATTATCTCAGCAACCTTGAGGACAAACCCCTTTGTTGTGACAGGCGACGTCTGGAATTTGTTCCCTTGCTTTCCCAAAGCTCTGCTCCTCAGCCATTGGAATTCTCTTTACTGTTGTGTTATCCTCTTCTCCAGTTATTTTGGCTTCTGTTGGAGTCTAAGATATTTGGAAAACCCCTCAAATTTCCCTAGTGGGGTCTGGGACCCTTGCTGGGACCCCAACAGGACACAGCCTTTGATTTGTGCCCATGGGAGAAGCTTCCAACACTTATGGATGAATTAAGAACATTCAAAATATAAGATAGATTATAGTTCAGTTTATCACAGGGTGAAAATTTGTAGTTTTGGGTTTTGTAGTATGGAGGTAAAAGGGAAGCAAGATGGAGGTTTTTGGGTGGTGTTCAGAGTTCTTCTTTTACTCCATTTTCTGCTGTGACAGTGGCACAGAGACACTGGTAGAATAGATTTGAGGTAGGGGAAAAGTGTTAAAAACAGGTGATGGTTATTGGTACAGAATTATAAATATAGTACATTTTAACAGTTGATTGGGTGAAAAGTTTATAAAACAGCTCTGCATTCTTGGTCTTGTGGCCTTGCAGTGGGAAATTTAGAGAGCAAAGCCCAGGTGTAGGACAGCTCTCTGAATATGAGATAAGAACTTGAATAAACAACAAGAAAAAAAAACCTGCAAGTCCAACTTCTTTTTATCTGGTGTGGGACTTTGATAGAAGAAGAAAAAACCCTGTTTCAGGGAGGTGGCTGTGTCAGCTTCAATACAGACTTGGGAAACACATTCCTGGTGACAGGGAGAGGACTGTGGTCCCCCCCTGCCACTGCTGGGACAAACCCTGTCCTGTCCTCCTCTATTTGAGCTGTCTGCACTTAAAACTCATCAGCTGTGATATTAAGAGAAAAGGTAAAGCAGAGACAGGGCTTATTCATTGATCTTGCTGCTTCACATATGAGACATCACCAGAGCCAAGGCTGCTCATCAAAGTGTCCTTTTATTGCAGTGACTTTTATAATGTGAAATGTTGACTTTAGTCACATTGGTAATGTGAAATTTTTATTATAATCACATTTAGAATGTGAAATTTTGAGTTAAACATTTCACCCAGATCACAAAACTGGTTTTATTTGGTGCTCCCAAGCAGTATTAAAGTCTGGTGAGTCCCTCCTTTGCTTTCTCAGTCTTGCTGATACTGAGTGCCCTGGAAGTGAACTCCTTCCCTGGGTTGTGCTCCCCAGAATCCACAGCTTCTGCTACCACTGACAAATTCCCACTTTAAATTATTTGAATTCATGGAATCCCAGAGTGGTCTGGGCTGGAAGGGACCTCAAAGCCCACCCAGTGCCACCCCTGCCATGGCAGGGACACCTCCCACTGTGCCAGGCTGCTCCCAGCCCCAATGTCCAGCCTGGCCTTGGGCACATCCTTCTCCAGGTGAACATTCCCAGCTCTCCCAGGCTCTCCTCCCAGCAGAGCTGCTCCATCCCTCTGCTCATCCTGGAGCCTCCTCTGGACTCCTCCAGCAGCTCCAGGTGCTCCCTGTGCTGGGCCAGGCCTGGGGCAGCTCTGCAGGTGAGGTCTCACCTGGGCACAGGGACAGAATCTCCTCCTCCTCCCCTGCTGCAGACAACAAACACAATTCAGTTTGCACTTAAACTCCGAAGCCTCTCCAGTTTTCCAAGTTCATACTTTGAACACATAAAATCCACTGCCACGTGGAATTTCATTCAAATTTATGGAGCTGCTGCCTGGAAATAGAGATCTTGAAATGGCTGTTCCCAGAAAATTCCAGCTCGGGCAGCAGCTCCCCTTCACCAAACTGGGGCAGGGTCACTGCCACGTCCTTGGCAGCCCCACACTCCAATATCCCAGATTTATGACATGGGATGCATGGATTTGCTCCTGCCACGCTCCATAGGATTTCCTCCAGGCTCCTTCCATGCCCTCACCACACCCAGGACTCATTCAGCTTTGTCTCTTGGCCACTTTGCAGCTCCTTGAAAGAGCTGCATCAGGGGTAGGAATTCAGTCACAGGTGTGATGGAACAGCTCTGGTGCCACCCAGCCAACAGCTTTCCTTTGTGAACAGCCAGCCCAGAAGTTTTCTTGGGCAAAGAAGAGACCACAAGATGTTGAGGGCACCCTTAGAAGGCAACACCGAATGCTGAAGGTGAAAAATGCTTGGGCAAGTCCTCAGAGCCTGTGGAAGAGCCACACTAAGCAAAAAATGATAGAATCAAATCTACTCCAACACACCCCCTCCCTGTCAGCCTGGAAACAGAGCTGCTGGAGGATACTGCACTCAGATGTGAGCTCAGCCAACACCACAAACCCTTAGGACACGCTGGCTGCAGGGAGACAAGGGCAGTGTGAGGCCAAGCCCTGACCCACATTTCATTTGCTCTTTCTAAGGAGCAGAACATGACCCCTGCGGGCTCAGCCCTGCTCTGATCTGCTGTCAGGAGGGAGGGGAGGAGAAGAAGAAGAGGATGAAGGAAGCACTTTTTGTTCCTCTGAGCAACAGCCAGGCCAGGAAAGCAGAGGAGCAGCAGCACAGCCAGAGCTGGAGCAGCACTGCTGCACTCATGGGCTGTGGGAAGAGCAAACACAGGCACCAATCCCACCAGGAATGTGGCTGCAATCCCTGGAGTGTCCCTGGATGGGACAGGGAGCAGCCTGGGACAGTTGGAAGGTGTCCCTGCCCACAGCAGGGCTGGGATGGGATGAGTTTTAAGGTTCCTTCCAACCGAAACAATTTCGGGAACCTGTGACCATGAAATACTGAAGCAGCAAATGCAAGGCCAGCCCTGCAGCCCAGGCGTGGTGAGAGCTCACAGGCAGATCTGTTCTTGGGACAGCTGCGAGTGAATCACCCTCACCTGAGCTGGCTGAGCTAAGGTCATACCTCCAGCACTGTCCTGCCACTTCAGAGATGACCTCAGAATCCCAGGATCACTGGGGCTGGAAAATCCCTCCAGGATTATCAAATCCAAGCTGTGTCTGATTCCCACCTTGTCCCCAGCCCAGAGCTCTGAGTGCCACCTCCAGGAATTCCCTGGGCACCTCCAGGGATGGGCGCTCCAAACCTCCCTGGGCAGTTCCAGTCCCTGAGCTCCCTTTCCATCGGGAAATTCCTGCTGCTGTCCACCCTGAGCCTCCCCTGGCCCAGCCTGAGGCTGTTCCCTCTCCTCCTGTCCCTGTTCCCTGCCAGCAGAGCCTGACCCCCCCCGGCTGCCCCCTCCTGTCAGGGAGTTGTGCAGAGCCACAAGGTCCCCCCTGAGCCTCCTTTGCTCCAGGCTGAGCTCCTTTCCCAGCTCCCTCAGCCGCTCCTGGGGCTCCTCCAGCCCCTTCCCAGCTCCCTCACCTGCTCAGTCATCCCTGAACCATGGGAGCTCAGTGGGGTAGGGGAGGTCAGGTTGGGGGGGTCCCACACCTCCAGCCCCTCCAGCAGGCTCCCCAGGAGCCCCAGTGACCTCAGCCACCCCCGACCTGGCAGACAGCTTGTACCTCAGCAGGGCCCTGGTGGGCTGGAGGGTTTTTATTCCATACCAAATCCAAGGGTTTTCACTAGCTATAAAAACAGGAGGCTGCTGCATCTTCTTGCTAGCAGCTTCCACCCATCCAAGAGCCCTCAATTTAGGCCACATCTTTCCTTTGTTCCTCAGCCCCCTCCACAAGCTCCAATAGGATGTTCCTGTTTTCCTGGCAAAAACAAGCCTGGGGAGTTAGGAGGAGTTCAGATCCATAACAACAAAATGATGGAAAAAAATTGGACTAGAAAGAGTCAGGATGATTTCTCCTTGGCTGCTGCTTGGAAAGGAACAAATTCTCATAGCCAGCTCAGAGTAACAAGTCAATAATTTTCTGTACTGGTTTAAACTCCATAAAAATCATGAGCAGCAATTGCACGGCACAAACATTTCAGCTCTTCCCGTGGATTCTTCTACATGAGGGAAAACAGAAAATAATTGCTTCAATAAAAGTCTTTAAGGAAAACTAACTTGGAAAAACTGGGCACTAGCAGGCAGTTAATGACACCTTTTGTTTGTGCTGGGCAGGATGCCCAAAATTCCCTTTCTTATCCCTGATCAAGCAGGCAGCCATTCAAGTGTCCCGAAAGCTCAGCCACAGGGGTTGGGAAGTGATTAATCCTGCACCAGCTGCCCCTGCTGCCATCCTTCATGTGTTTTTCCAGATAAAATTAGAAAACACTTCATTCCCCCTTTAATTTGCGGGAAATTTACCTGCATTCCCAACACTTATTACCACGTTCACGTCGGAAGAACTCGGCTCCAGACCCGATGTGAAATTGAGTTTCATCTCCCAGGCTGTGCATTATATTTTAATTAATTCTGCTCGTAGCTATTAGCACAGTGCCAGGCTGGGTACTTGGACGTGTGCAGGAAATTCCAGGAAAGCCATTTCTGCAGGAATATTTTCACAGGGAAGACTTTTCCCAGGCCCCTGGGTTTGTGTGGAATTTGGGGACAGTGGGAGTTGTCCAGGTCGGATGATTGAGAAGCCAAAGGCACCAAAGATGAAGGAAAAGTGTGGGAAAGGCTCTCCCAGCTTTGCATTTGTGGTTTTTCCAGGGGAAATGAGAGCACAGAAGCTGGGAGACACCTTCAGCCCACAAGGGTGACTCCTCGCCCAGCTGGATCCAGATATTCCACATCCACGTGGGGATTTGGGGCTGTTACACGGAAAGAGGAGATTTTGTTAGACTTGGAGCTGTTGGAATCTCTTTGGGAGAGAAGGGGAGGTGGATCCAGCCTCCCTCCACTGGCGCTGGGAAGCAGGGAAGGAGCACCGAGAATCCCCTGGATGCTGAGCTGTGGAATCATTGGAATCATCCCCTGGCATCCCAACAGGAGTTCAAAGTGCCATAAAAATCCTGCCCCGCATTTGAGGCAAGTAATTTATCAGCAGCACAGCTTCCATCAGCTGTGTGAAAGCAGTGAAAACATTCCCACAAGGAGAAAGTTCCAGGGTTTTCTTCCAAGGAGTTTTGCAGCCAATTCACACAGAACCTGCCCCACAAGAGCTCTGCCTCCCTGCACCTTCCTTCTTCTTAAACAGGAAAACCCCTTCATTTCCTAAACGTGCTTTCCATTTTGTGGTCAGGAAAATAATATTCCAAGTGTCCTCTCCCCTCAGTGAAACTGTTCCACATCATTCCTGCAGCATCTGGGTTTGTTTCTGGAATTTTCTATCTGGCAAGTGTCACAACTGAGGCACGGGATGGGAACAAAAATGGGGATAGGAATTTGCAGTATGTTTATTCTGACTTCTGGAAAGCTTCAGCAAGGTCCAAATGATCCTTTTGGACAGGGAATGTGAGTTCTGCTGCCAGTGGTTTCCCACTGAATTCAGCCCAAAGACACAAATACCTGGAAAAACCAAGAGCTTTATTTTTTTTGCTGGCCAGTCTTCGCGTACGAAGATCCGGGGGAGGCCTCTTTCCTTTCAGACCTCCCAGCCTGCGCACTGGATTTTTTAGGTGAGACACAGGGCGCGCAGATCTGAGCCCACCCTTTCATCCCGAGGTTCAATCTGCCGGGCCAAAGCGATTCTGGACAGTGGCAGCTGAGGTCCTCCTCAGGACGTAGGCAGATTGCCCCCTTGCAGGGCTAACGAGCAACTGCCTGCCCGGGGAGAGCCTGGCCAGGACTCGAACCCTCGACTCCTGGGCCTCGGCAACTTGCTATGCCGTGTGCATATCCACTACACCACCAGGCCCTCCCACCAAGAGCTTTAGAGTCCCTTTTTTTACTGAGCCTTAAATAATTCTGCATTTCTATGCATGGCACAATCTATATTTGAACAGGACAAGTGGGAAAGCACATGAAATCCAGTGATTTGTAACCGAGGACCGAGAAAAAACAGGTATTTTATGGGAGGTTTTAGGTTTTTTACTGTGAAGGCAGTGGGGGGAGAAAATGCAAGTGAATTTATCACATGATCTTCCTTTAAATCTTTCCCAAAGAACCGAGATAGAATCGGGGCTGGGCAAAGTTTGGATAAGCAGCTTTCCAGCACAGAAATAATATCTTTTGTGATAATGTTCGCCAGAAGAAAGTGGCTGTTTTACTGGGACCTGGAACCCCTTCCAGCAGGATCTGGTCAGAAAACTTCATCCAAAGCTGCAACAGCCTGAAGTTCTCCACCACTTTTACTCCAAATTGCTGGGGTGACAGGTTCAGGGACACAGAGGGTTTGGTGACCAGTGACAAGGCTTTCCCTGATTTTCCAGACTCTCTGCAGCACCAGAGGGATGGAACTTTGACTGAGCAAGAGGAGGTTGAGTCCTGGCTTCTTGATGGTTGGAAAAGCCCTTGGAGATCACCGAGTCCAACCACCCCCAGCAGTGCCAGGGCCAGCACTGCCCTGTGTCCCCAAGTGCCACATCCCCAGGGCTGCTAAACCCCTCCAGGGATGGGCACTCAGCACTGCCCTGGGCAGCTGTGCCAGGGCTGCACAGCCCTTTCCATGGGGAAATTCCTGCTGCTGTCCACCCTGAGCCTCCCCTGGCCCAGCCTGAGGCTGTTCCCTCTCCTCCTGTCCCTGTTCCCTGCCAGCAGAGCCTGACCCCCCCCGGCTGCCCCCTCCTGTCAGGGAGTTGTGCAGAGCCACAAGGTCCCCCCTGAGCCTCCTTTTCTCCAGGCTGAGCTCCTTTCCCAGCTCCCTCAGCCTCTCCTGGGGCTCCTCCAGCCCCTTCCCAGCTCTGTTCCCTGCCCTGGACACACTCCAGCCCCTCAGGGTCTGTGTTGTCCCGAGGGGCCCAGGACTGACCCCAGGACTGGCCCCAGGTGACCTCAGCAGTGCCCAGCACAGGGGACAATCCTACTGCCACGCTACAAAAGATGAGCCCTTCTAATTTCCAATTTCCCCCATCTGTTAATTCCCAGGATTAATGATCCCTGGCTGCCCAGGCCACATTTGCCACTTCACCCCACATGTGTCAGATCCCTGTGACTCTGGCAGAGCCCAGGATTGGGAATAACAAGGGGTGCCCTCCATGGAGCAGAGCCAGGCTGCTGCAGCTCAGGGGCTTATTCTGGCTTAGTGTAAATACAGAGCTTTAAACACAGCACTTCTGATCTCCGATCAGAGGCAGAATAATAAAATAATCCACTAAAGATGGGAGCTCGGGAAGATGCAGGCACTAAAAGCATCCTTTGTTGGGAGGCTCAGCTGGCTCTGGACCAGAGAGCTCTGCCTGGAGATGGAGAGAGCAGTTAATTTGTTCTGCTGCTAAAACACAGATTAAAGTACAAGGCTAAAGCCCAGTAAATAACATCGTGTTCCTTATCAAAGCCAATTGAATGCTTGTATAAAACAAACAGAAACATTTTATAATTCAAGTGGAAAAGGGAAGGAGCTTGGATTTGCACAGACAGACTCAGGCATGGGCTTTTTAAAGGCATTTTCTCTTCAGGGGGGGAGCAGTCCCAACCTGCCTTCATTCAGGACACACTCAGCTGTGGACATAATCCATCACTTGGAGCCCTTTTTTTCCCTTCAGTAATTATTTGGAGTTCACAGGGTATTAACTGAACGGGAGATGTCATCTCCACAGCCTGCTGAAAGCTCCTGTTCCATCAGGAACCAGCACCAGCTCTGCCTGGGCTCGGGGATTTGCTGGGGGAGGACGAGGGGTTGGCATTGTGGGCAGAGAGGGCAAACCCCAGAGCTCAGTAACTCCTCCTCAGTGACACAACCAGGCTGGGCCAGCAGCTCATGGGGAGCAGCTTATCTGCCTCACACAATGGATCTGACAGACAGGACACAGCCTTAAGTTGTGCCAGGGGAACTTTAGGTTGCACATCAGGACATCATCCTCCACCAGAAGAGTGATTGGGCACTGGAATTGTCTGCCCAGGGATGTGTTTACAAAAGCCTCAGGGCCCTGGTTTGGTTGGTGAGGAGGTGTTGGGTCACAGCTTGGACTTGATGATCTCAAAGGTATTTTCCAAGCCAGTTCATTTCTGTGATTCTGTGAAAGAGCTGAAAGAGCACAGATTTAAATTGGATGTCAGGAAAAAATCCCTCACTGAGGGTGGGCAGGCCCTGGCACAGGGTGCCCAGAGAAGCTGTGGCTGCCCCTGGATCCCTGGCAGTGCCTAAGGCCAGGCTGGATGGAACTTGGAGCACCCTGGACCAGTGGAAGATGTCTCTGAGATGAGCTTTAAGGTCCCTCCAAGCCCAACCATCCCAGAATTCTCTGGTAACGATGTAAGGATGTCACAGAAGCCAGGAGTGACCTGGGGATAAACCCAAGTGTGAATGAGAGGGTCCATCAGCATCTGTGAATCCCCCACATCCCTTTCCAAGGCACTGCTCCCTAAGGAATGCCCCCTTCCCTCTCAGACTGATGCAGACCCACTTTGCTTTTCATTCCAATCACCAGAGCCACTCGAGGAGGTAACAAACTGAAAGGATTCTTGCCCTATATATTTCCACAACAATAATTTGCTTTGCTCTATGCAAAACCTGCCATGAATATGTATTCCAGCAGCAGCAGACAGAAATCAGAACATACAGCTCCTCAATTAGGAATCTTCCTTCCCTGGAGATAAGGCAGATTTCACAGGAAAACACCAGGAGCCACCTTGTTTCAGGGAAGCCCTGCCCTGCTCATTTCCCACTGCCAGGATTGCTGTGCTTCCCTCTCAGAATTATTTCCTAACGTGCAGGACTTGCCAGTCCCAGCCATTGCCAGGTCACAGAGCTCACCTGAGGCTACTCCCTCGTTTGAGGGAGGTTGGTGCTGCTCTCATGGTGATGCCTTAAATGATTCCCTAGAAACAGAGAGCAGACAGGAATAAAGGAATAAAGGAGGGATTGATTGGAAAGGCCTTCAGAGGTCACACTCTGGCCTCCAGAGGCTCCTGCCTCAGTGCATCCCAAAATGGACAATGACAGCTCCCGAGTTCTTCCCACTTTGATATCAGCATCAATTGCCCAAGCAGAAGCCAGGCAAGGATGGAATTTGCCCAAGCTTGCCCCCCTCTCGCCAAGATGAAGGTTTGCAGTTGTTGGGCCCAGGAGGGTCTGGGTGTCCTTGGAGAGCGAGCTGGAGAGGCTTTGTTATGTCAGTGTGAGCATGAGAGAAGAGCACTGAACGAGCTCCAGGGAACTGCAGAGTCACACTGGGCACTGCAGGACTGGGAACAGAGAAAAGTTAAACCCTAAGGCATCACAGTGACACCATAAGAAGCTGAATGCCAGAGAACTCCTGTGGGGCCAAGCCCAGTGGATCATAAAGGAGCCACATGCCTGCCCCTTGTTCTGCTGCCTGTTGGATCATCCAGAAAGGGGAACAGCAGGAGGCTGGAGTTGGATGCTCTGGAGGTGATGCCTGTGAACAGCTTTGGTGCTCCCAGGATTCCTGGCACACTCCAAGGCTTTGCACTGCCATGCTTAGGGACATACCGTGGTCACCATCACTTCATCACCACAGACCTCATCGTCAAACAGCAATAAACTTGGGTTCTGTGCTTCCTTAGATTCAGGAATATTCTATTCTGAGGACATGCCAATAATAACAATCACAACAATAATATATATTAAAAAACCCAATAAAAATCCCAGGGCTCCGTTTACCACAAGCACTGCCACATCCCATTCCAAGGGAAAATTTCTACCTCCTCTGATGGTAACCAAGAGAAACAGGAAAATACCAGACTAAAGACTGCCTTTTTGACTTTTTATCCTTGCAAGACTCAGGAATTCAGGTGAGTTTACTCTATTTCAAGATTTCCCCCTTAGCAAACACCAAGGAATTGCCACTTTCTGCCTCCAAGGGAATTCGCTATGGATCGATTCAAAAAGCAGGAGAGCAGAAAAATGGGCATTTTCCGGTGACTTCAGTTGTTACCTGCTGCCCTGCACATGTTCACGGGGAAATAGTCATGTCTGCTCTAAGATGTGACCATGTACCTGCCAGGACTGAGGCAGCAGCTCCCATGCAGAGAGCATGAGGTGAGACATGAGGCGAGATGTGTTTGATACCTGTGTGTGCTCAGGAGAGCATCTGCTGCCTTTGAACAGCAGTGCCTTCCACAGAACCAGGACAGAGCAGGGAAAGCAGACAGGGAATGAGTCTGCAGTGAGGCTTTGGGCAGTCCCCAGGAGCTCAGTGCCTGCTCAGAGCCAGAGCCTGTTCCCTGATGCACCACAGAGTGTCCGAGGTGGGAGGAACCCCGAGGACATCGAGGCCATCTCCTGGTTCTGCACAGGCCAACTGCAATCGATTACAGCACAGGCTGCTGGGGCTTTAGGAAGCCAGGCTTTGGAATGATAACCAAGGCAGGGTTTGCTGCGTGTGAGGGTGTTGGAGTACAGTTATCAACGGGACAGGGGCTCAGGCAGATGTCCCACGAGCTTTTTATTATTTCATTCAGGCCTTGGCCTCATGTACACAAGAGATGGCACATGGCTCCTGAGCCACTTTGTCAGGGAGTTCTTTGGACTCTGCTGTGTTCCTTATTTCAGTGTCCCATGTCCCAAAAAGATGAAATGAAGCTTCTTTCTGCTGTTTCAAAGCTTGTTTATTTTTCTTTCTTATCAAAGTTTGGGAGGCACAGACTGTGCTGTGACCTCCAGGAACACAGAATGGCAATGGCTACCCAAAGCAGGTAGCTTTTATATCTATTATCAACCAGTTAGAAAACTTTACCTATCTTATTTTGTTCCCAAAACCAGTGAATATCAACCTCATTGACATGTCTCCTCTACACTAAATTCTATCTACCAATTAACAAATCACAGGAACTCATGTCAGAGAGAAAAAGGAAGAGAAGGAGAAGAAAGAAGAAGATGAAGAAGAAGAAGCCAACACCCTAGAATCTCCATGTTGGCTCTATATAATATATATAGCAAAACCTAAGAACTCCAACTCCACACTCTGTGGTACACTAAACAACATCTCCTCATTTCTTTGGTGCTCTCAGCTCACCCAGAGGAGCAGGAAAAGTTCACAGGTTTTTCCTGGACTCCAACAACGCCTGCTGACAACTCGAGGTTTCTTAGTTACAGAACATTCTTAAAAGTTTTTCAGCCAATAGCATGCTTTTAAACTTTACAGACAAGTGTTCTAACCAGTCACTAAAAGCACATGTATACCTGTTACAGACAATACTTGCTTGTCTGTATTGTAATAATGCATAATATTCTATTATTAAGCTTAAAACTTCAGTATCTTTGCTAAGCACATTTTCTGCAGCTCCAAGACTTCTCTGAGCTAAGCTTGGAAACACTAACCCTTGTTTTAATGTCTTTGCAGTCTAGATTATTGTATATTCTTCTACATTCTGGTTTTTGCAGCTGCAGCTGAACTTAAAAATTCTTGCTTTATTTCTGAAACTTGCTTTTCTCACTCAAACTAAAAGCCTTCTCACCTTTTACATTTCCCACATGAGGGATGGGGCGCTCCCAGTGTTTGGGATGCTTGGAGCAGAGCACTGATGGTCAGGGCTTGCTGCAGGGCAGAAGCTGTATCCCAGAGCTGTGTCCCAGAGCTGTGTCCCAGAGCTGTGTCCCAGGAGTCTCCCAGAGCTGTATCCCAGAGCTGTGTCCCAGAGCTGTGTCCCAGGAGTCACCCAGAGCTGTATCCCAGACCTGTGTCCCAGACCTGTGTCCCAGAGTGTGTCCCAGAGCTGTGTCCCAGAGCTGTGACCCAGGAGTCTCCCAGAGCTGTATCCCAGAGCTGTGTCCCAGAACTGTGTCCCAGAACTGTATCCCAGAGCTGTGTCCCAGGAGTCTCCCAGAGCTGTGTCCCAGAGCTGTATCCCAGAGCTGTGTCCCAGGAGTCTCCCAGAGCTGTATCCCAGAACTGTGTCCCAGAGCTGTATCCCAGAGCTGTGTCCCAGAGCTGTGACCCAGGAGTCTCCCAGAGCTGTGTCCCAGGAGTCTCCCAGAGCTGTCTCCCATCGATGGCTCTGGCTCTGGTGTCCCCTCTGCTGCCCCTGACGTTCCACGTGTCCCTGCTGGGCCCAGGCAGTTGTGTGTGTGCTGACCCCGACCCCGGGACAGGCACACACCAGCTGTTCCCTGAGCCTCCAGCAATCTCAATGCTTTCTCTTTCTCCTTTTTAAAAGCAGCATTTCAATCACTCTTAGAAGAGAAACATCTTTTCTGAGGTGGGCACTCAAAGCTGCTTTTCTTTGGCACATAAATGAGTCCTGCAGTCACTTTCTTTATCTGAGCTCTGCTGTTGCATCGATTCTGTTTGTCTCCTTTCTAACCTGCTGTTCATGTGAAAGAACAAATCCTGGCAGTAACAGCAGTGCCAGAAAAGCACTTTATAGAATCACAGAGTACTCCGACCTGGAAGAGCCCCACAAAGATCACCCAGTCCTGCTCCTGGCCCTGCTCAGGACGGAGATTTGAGCTCTGCTCTGTCAGCTGCCTCTCCCTGGCTCCTGGAGCCAGAGATCCATGCTGCCTCGGGGTACCTGCAGTCTCTGTGCCCCAGCTTTGAGCCCAGCCTGGCCTTTCGTGGCCCAGCTAAACCTCCCTGAAGTGACTGAAATGCAAGTGCTGATGCATTGGCCTCGCTGCAGGGCCCCAGTGCCCAACACAGCACCCGCGAAAGGAAACAGATTCCATCTCCCAGCATCTCCACGAGACAGCCACAAAGAAGGGTCAAACGAGGAGCAACAGCAGGAAAAAATCAAACAGAAAAATCTGTAGCATCTGCCAATCCTGCCTTTTAACTGGGCTGGCAGGGATGCAGCGAGGAGGAGGAAGTCAGCCCTACTAATCTGATTAACAGGTGATTAAAGGGCAGCGAGAGAGAAGGGAAGGGGCTAAAGGGTTAACAAATAGCACACTCCTCACTGCAGAAGAGAGAACACTGTCTGCCTTGATGATGAAATGAGTGTAGCTTTGACAGATCTGGGGCTGCTGTGCTTAACCTCTCCTGCAAGGAGATTTTGAGCTGATTTGCGCTGTCAGAAGAAATCCTTCCCACTGCCAAGCACTTCCCTCCATCTGAGGGTTTAGCTGGCGGCAGGGAACACAAACAACTTGGAAATCGCTTGCTGTAAACTTGTGTGCATCTCCTGTGCTCTCTGTCTTTGCCAGAGTTGTCCTGCAAACACCCAGGAGCTGCGGAGTGAGGCCACACAGGCAGAGGGGAAACAAGGGCTGGGATCCATCTCTCCTCATCCCAGCGCTGGAGCCACCCTTGGGTCCTTGTCCAAACTCCCAGAGCAGCATTGAGACTTCAGCAGGAGGAGTCACTCCGTGTCCAACTTTCTTCTCCTTATAAAGCACAGGAATAGCCCAGGATTTTTCCATGGGATTTAGAGGAGACTCTCCAATTAGAAGCCCAGAGCACTGCATGGCCACAAGCAGCATACCTGAGGGGGTCCCACTGCCATGTGGACAGCAAAATGAGGGGGAAACAGGGGTGGAAGAGACTGAGCAGGGGCAAAATCCTGGAGTCCTCTCTTTGCCTTCAGCCAAATCCAAGCCCAGGATTTTTAGTGGGAAGTGGAGCTGGACGTAGCCTGCAGCTGGTGCCTGGTGAAGAGGAGGAACGTGAAGTTCTGCCACCCCAGAGCTCACTCCAGCCTTGGGCAGAGATGGGGGTGACATTTAGAGCCAGAAGCAACCTTGTCTACATTTAATGGCCCTCAGCGGGCTTTTGATCCAGGAATAAATGCAGGAACTTGCTGAACAATTGAGCTTTTAGCAGCACCCCCGTCCCACGCACAGGGCAAAGCAGCACCTTCAGTGTCTCCAAACCCCTCTGTGTTCCCAGTGCAGGGCCCAGGGAAAAGCCTCTCTTTGCTTGCCCTGTCACTTCTGATTTTAGAGCTTTCCCACATCCTCCTCCTCCCTCCAGGCTCCAGACTGTCTCTGCTGAGCCCTTCTGTGCCCTCTGTCACCTCCTCTGAACCATTTCCAGCTCAGAATCACCTCTGAGCCTGTGGTCCCGCAGCAGGTGGGGTGTGGGCAGCCAGAGCAGGCTGTTCTCAGTTCCTTTCCCCATAAATCCCCATGGCTCTGCTCTCACTGACTCAGAGGTGCTGCTTGCAGGAGCTGCCATGGTGACACCTCCACGCAGAGGGGAGGACAGAGTTTCACAAGGCACAGGAGGGACATGGACAGGGAAATCTGTGGGGCTTCCAGGACCCTGCATCAGTCGTGGCTCAACCGTCACAAAACTTCCACCTCCGAGGTGATCCCTTAGGGTTTAACTTTTCCATGTTCCCAGCCCTGCAGTGCCCAGTGTGACTCTGCAGTTCCCTGGAGCTCGTTCAGTGCTCTTCTCTCATGCTCACACTGACATAACAAAGCCTCTCCAGCTCGCTCTCCAAGGACACCCAGACCCTCCTGGGCCCAACAACTGCAAACCTTCATCTTGGGGAGAGAAAGGGGGGCAAGCTTGGGCAAATTCCATCCTTGCCTGCCTTCTGCTTGGGGAATTGATGCTGATATCAAAGTGGGAAGAACTCGGGAGCTGGCATTGTCCATTTTGGGATGCACTGAGGCAGGAGCCTCTGGAGGCCAGAGTGTGACCTCTGAAGGCCTTTCCAATCAATCCCTCCTTTCTTCCTTTATTCCTGTCTGGTCTCTGTTTCCAGGGAGCCATTTAAGGCACCAGAGGGACCAAACACCTCAGGAGCAGTTCTGCCAGAGAAACCTGTTCAGCTCCCAGAGCCATGGCCCTGCCAGGTGATCACCAGGAGCATCTGTACCATGCTTTTCACGCCCTCCAACTGCCACCATCAGATACCTGTTCTGATTCACTCTGTTCTATTTACATTATTTGCCAGGAGCTAAATGCTCTCCCTGACAACAATGGAGCTGCTTCTTTAGAGCACAGCTCTCCTTTCTCCCTCCCAGTGATGCTTCCCAGCAATGAAAGCAGCCCCAGGAGCTGCTCTTAACTGGAATGGAAATATGGAAACAGAAGAAAAGAAATCTTCCTTGCACTTCCTGAAGATGTGCTGAGAAAAGCTCGGCAGGAGCAACATCATCCCCTGAGATCTCCAGCCTTGGGTCACATTTCCTGGTACCTGTAAAGAATATTGCTCTTCTCCTTCCATAAAGCCCTGGATTTACGCCAGCAGGGTGAGAACTGCCTGAGCACAACCTCCACCAGGTATAACTCCTCATTTATCTGCAGCTCCCATAATGGACCTGAGGGCGTAGATCAGCCTGGGGAGGGTGCACTGTGCACTGCCTTAAATGTTGCCATAAAATAAGGAGGTTTATGAATTCCTGTTGTTTAGTTAATCATGGGTTTATTTCAGAACCCTGCACACTGCAAGGCAGATCAACTTGAGGGGGAAAAGGGATACAATTTTATGGGAAGATAAAAAAAGAGGTTTATTATATATAACCATTAGAGTTCCTCCTTCAGATGGTTCAATGTCTAATGAAATTTAAAGCTCTCTCTGTGCTTCCCTCCCTCCTCTACAACGATGATTGCCTTTAGATATACACCCCAGTTACAGTAACATAACCAGAAATGATGGCATGCCATAGGTATTTTATTATGCATTCAGTTTTTTAGGGCTCAGATTCTATCTGCACCACAGAAACGTGGTCAGTAAAGCTGCCAGAACTTCTGCAAAGACAGCAAAACTGACAATTCCCCATTTCAGATCACATTTTCAAACATATCTCCCTCTTAAACGTTACAGGTCTTCTAAATTTGATGCCAATAAACACATTTTCCCCTTTAAATGCATCCCAGAAAGCCAAGCAAATCCATTAAACACAGTGAGTGCTACCCCTGGAGCAAATGAAATCAGGCAGCCCAGGCTCACATTCCCCTGGCTGCTCATTTTTGGGAAGATACTTCTCACTTTTATTGGCCATAAAGGTGTGGGAACAGGGGAGGAGGATTCAGGGTCTACGTGTCCCTCCCCAAAGATAAAAATACAGCTGCTGTAAATGTTTATAAATTTAAATATAGCAGAGATTTCAGAAGGAAGAGGCACTGTGAAGCAGGACACAGGGCCACGCTCCCCGGCCTGGGGCGCAGATCTCCACCCGAGGGTTTTGGAGGAGGTGTTATAAGTGCACATTGTATTATTGGCTTTTTGCAAATATTCAAATGAATGTCATA
>VZRF01008964.1:83409-115986 GCA_013396875.1 Vireo altiloquus
GGAAGGGAAGGTGCGGGAAGGGAAGGGAAGGGAAGGGAAGGGCTGTCAGTCTGCTCCTTGCCATCCCATCCAGCTGTCAGCCTCCTTCCAGCTGCGTTCCTTGTCCAGGGGGAGTTCAGATGAGAAGGAAACTTAGCGTAACCAGCTCTGAGAGGCTCGACTGCAGCGAGGGGTTGTTTGTAAAAGTGAACAGGTTTGACCTCAAAGTCCTTGAGAGAGGACAACAGCAAAGCCTCACAGAGACCCCAAACACACCAAAAGCTGCTTGGGAATTTTTAACTCCGAGCTTTTGGGTTGAAAAGCACAGGAGTGGAACAGCATTGATTACATTTTACCAGGAATAATCCTTGAGCTTAGGAGGAATCTGGAGTCAATGAAGAGGGAGTCTTATCCCTAGAAAAAGCCAACAGTCATTGAGCCAGGGCTGCTCCTGCCCTGCCTGAGTCACCAGACACCAGAAGAGGGATAAAACCAACTCCGTGGCTCTGGCTGAGGTGGGAAGGGACCTGTGTGTCCCACAGCCCCAGCAGCTTCAGCACAAGTGAGTCTGCTCATAAGAAAGGACAGATAAAAAGATGAAAAAATCCCTTTGCTTTGCAGTCATGACAGGCAGGGAGCTTTCTGAAGGCTTTAGGAATTTAATGGGATATAAAAAACCCTCATTCCTCACCTCAGTTCATTATGAGCCTCATTTCTTGGCGGGTAGCTCCACATCACATTTCCCTCAGCATTTCCCAAGAGTGTTCTTTTGTCAGGAGACATAGTTCAGTTTTGCTGGGAGTTGGGTTTTTGGGAGAGACAAGCCTGTTTTTTCTGTCTTATGGGGTAATTTCTATCCCAGACACCACAGCACACGCACAGAGCACACATGCTGACGCTCACCTTGTGCAGGGAAGGGCGGGGGCAGATTCCAGGCACCAGGAATGCTTTGGAGGAGAGCTGTCCCCCAGGGAGAGCTGCTATAAAACAGCTTCCAGAGGGCCTGACTTTGCTGCAGCTCAGCAATTCCTGCCCAAATCGCACTGGGGGAGCCAGGGCTGCTCAGGCACCATCCCCGCAGTAAGGAGGTGCCAGGACTGGGAATTGTTGGAACCCAGGAAAGTCAAACAGCTTTCCCTGATCTTTTAGGGATGAGATTCATCCCTAAAGCCCCACGAGAACTAAGCCCCCCTATGAACTAAGCCTGTGGGAAAAGCTGCCCCCACTTCTGGGTAAGTGGAAAGCACCAAAGAAATGAAGAGATGTTGTTTAGTGCACCACAGAAAATGGGTTTGTAGTTTTAGGTTTTACTGTATATATTAATATGGGGACAACATGGAGAATTCAGGGATAGGCTCTGACCACGGCCCAGTGTTAAACCAATGCCTGACAGATCCCAACCACTGCCTGCCCAAGGCACCAGCCCCGTGAAAATCAGTAAAAAGCTGCCACCTGCCAGAGTTTCAAGTGACAACGAGGCATGGCTGGGTCCTGAAATGGATTTCTTCACCCACCAGTGAATAACTCTCACATGGTTATTGCACGGGAAGAGCTGTCACGTTTCCCAGCAGAGATGATCAGTGTCTTCCCAGCATAAAAATCAACTTGTCAGGGACAATGGGAGAATCAGCTGGGGTGAAAATATCAGTGCATTGTGCCTCCCTTACCTGTGCCATCTGCCAGCAGGTGACAGGGGTGACAAACCCTTTGCTGTCAGGAGGGAAGGGAGCCTCTGCCATCCTCTTCACAGCCACAACCCCCAGCTCCTCCCGCTCAGAAACTATCCAAACACGGCTCCATCTCCATGGAGAAGGCCAGGATGAAAAGCATTTCACCAGTTCAGGAAACAAGAGCAGAGCTTCAGCTAAAGCAACCTCGAGCACCCCCTGTAAATGCTGAGCTGGCAGCTCAAATGCCAAACCTGGGAGCTGAACTCACCCTTGTGCTGATTCCTGCTCGGAAAACAAATGCAGGCAGGGACTGGATATTGTTCAGGGGTGGAACTGTCTCTTCCAACCACGCCACAATCACTCTGAAGAGCAAAATCTCCTCTAACAGGGGTCCAGTACAAATAAACAGATGCAGGTTGTGTGTTCCTGCTCTATCCGTGTTTCTAAGAGCTTGTCCAAGGTCAGTCCTACCCTTCCTCCGAATCAACTTGACTTTTATTTGGAAACATCCTTAAGCCCCAATTTCTAAGTGGATTCTGGTGTCTGACAGATAAAACACTCATAAAATACAGAGTTTGAGTTTATTTTGTTGGCAAGTTTGGGTCTGTGGGGTTTTGTGTTTGATTGTTTCAACCTCTTTTGATGGATTTTCTCTGATGTTTGCTGAGCTGCAGGAGTCTCCAAGGTCCTGGCAAGGCCTGGGGTAGCTTCTCTGTGCTCCTTGTGCCTGGACATGGAGGAGGGAGAGCTGATCCATCCCCACACATCAGGGCCAGCTGCGGCTCCCATGGCCCTTAAATAAAACTTCCCCAGGTTTTAGTGGTTCCCCTGCTGCTTATTCCACATCTTGCTGGAACTCCAGCATTTCTTTCCCTGAGAGGTGAGCAGGGAGTTTCGTTCCCTGCTGGAGGGAGTACAGCTCTGGCAGAAAGGACACAGAGCAAGTCCTGAGGATGCCATGAGGATGCTTCAAGGGGCAACTCTGCTCTGGAGCCAGCCTGGGAGAGCTGGGGGTGCTCACCTGGAGAGGAGAAGGCTCCAGGGAGAGCTCAGAGCTCCTTGCAGGGCCTGAAGGGCTCCAGGAGAGCTGGAGAGGGACTGGGGACAAGGGATGGAGGGACAGGACGCAGGGAATGGCTTCCCAGTGCCAGAGGGCAGGGCTGGATGGGATATGGGGAAGGAATTGTTCCCTGGGAGGGTGGGCAGGCCCTGGCACAGGGTGCCCAGAGCAGCTGTGGCTGCCCCTGGATCCCTGGCAGTGGCCAAGGCCAGGCTGGACATTGGGGCTGGGAGCAGCCTGGGACAGTGGGAGGTGTCCCTGCCATGGCAGGGGTGGGATGGGATGGTTTCTAACATCCCACCCAAACCATTCCATGATGCCCATGCCATGGGAAAGCCACTCCATGTGCTCTGTGCACATAAATCCCCTGGCTTGGCAGCACCAGAGATCTACCCTGTTGGATCTAGAGAGCAAATTTGGTGGAAAAAAGTCTGCCATATAAAGAGGAGATGCCATGCTTTTCTTCTGGAGATACTCCTACAGACCCACCCAAGCCTCAGCCTCTTTCACAGCAGCAGGAAAAGCAGCTCAAGTCAGTCCTAAACCTCAAAGGGATCCCTGAATTGTGCTTGACTTAATGAATCCAGTAATCGATTCCTGCTGCACAAATAGGTGTGGGATGGATCAGCTAATAAGCATTCTCAGTTAATTGCTTTCTTCAAGTGACAATTTGTACAAATGATACCATCAAAGTAGTAATAATATCCCTATTGATTAAATTAATCTTGAAAAGGCAACTCAAATAACTTTAATTAGCAATGCATGACACAAGCACAAAATGCTCTGAAAACAACCTTGCAGCCCATCCCAGAGTTTGAAATCGTGGCAGCAGCCACGGCACAGACTTTGGCATCTTTATTCCAGTGGATACACACAATTTCATGGAGCATCTTCAGGGAATGTCTGTGACTGCCCATGGAAAGCTGTGAACGCTCCCTGCAGAGCACAAGCGAGGCACAGAGCAGGGGCCACCTCCCCACTCAGTCACAGCCACTGAAAACCACAAACAGCTCCCACAGAAATGACAACTGCTCAGCAGAAGGAGCAGGGATGGGCAGCGAGGTCTCTGTGCCAAAATTCCCACTTGGAATTTGTGAGCTGCTGGGGACCCAGAGCAGCAGCAGCAGCACTGGCAGGCCATGAGAACTGGGTGCCAGGTTTGTGAAATCAGAGCAGAAACTCCTTCAAACAGGTTAAAGAGCTGGCCCAAAGTTTGTTCAGAGAGAGCAGCAGGGAAGCTGGGCCAGGAGAAGGGGACACAGCACCCACAGACTCCAGAGCACCCACAGACTCCAGAGCACCCACAGAGTCCAGAGCACCCATGGCACCTACAGACCCCACAGACCCCACAGCACCCACAGACCTCACAGACCCCACAGCANCACAGCACCCACGGCACCCACAGACCCCACAGACCCCAGAGCACCCACAGACCCCAGAGCACCCATGGCACCTACAGACCCCACAGATCTCACAGTACCCACGATACTCACAGACCCCATGGCACCCATGGCACACACAGACCCCACAGACCCCACAGAACCCACAGCACCTACAGACCCCACAGATCTCACAGACCCCAGAGCACCCATGGTACCCACAGACCCCACAGACCCCACAGCACCCACAGACCTCATAGACCCCACAGAACCCACAGATCTCACAGACCTCACAGACCCCACAGCACCCATGGCACCCACAGACCTCACAGACCCCAGAGCACCCACAGACCCCACAGACCCCACAGCACCCACAGCCTCCCCAGGACAGGCAGGGGAACCTCCAGCAATGGAATCGAGGAATCCCAGAGTGCAGAGAGCCCAGAGCCACCCTGGGGATGGGACTGACAGGGCTCTTTTTTTAGGGGTTTTTAGGGGTTTTCAGAGCTCCAGACAGGATTTTCTCCTCGTGCTCCCCAGACTCAGCACTGACAGAGGCTCTGGGCCCAGGTGTTCCCCACAGAGCAGCTCCCTGTACCCCAATACAGAACCACTTCAGGATGGACAACTGCCCTGAGACCTCTGAGCCCAAGCGTGCCCAGTGTCACAAACCTGATGATTAATTAATAACGAGAATCATGATTGATGTGTAGTGTTGAGGATTATTGTTTACTAGGATAATGAACTGTTGAGAGGAATTGGAGTTTGGGACAGTTGTGGCTGGGGTTGGTTAATCCCTTGGTTTTGTTTATCACTAAAGTTGATAACAGTGATGGTTTGGGTTAATAAAGTGTGTGAGTGATGGGGAGGGTTGGAATGTTCTGGAAGACCAAGGATGGAATTGAAGGAGGAGTTGGAGTGAGGCTTTAGCACAAAGGGATAAACGTGAGAGGATCATTGGATGAAGGTGAAGCCTGGAATGGCCCCAGGACAGCTGGGAACGAGTGAGGAACCAACAGGAACAACCAACCCAACCTCCAGCCACTCACCTCGACCTGAAGGGGAGGATTTGGGGGAGGTGATGGGGGGGTCTGAGGGGTACAAAATGTGGTGTCACAGCCTTGGAGCCTGGTCTGGCTGCAGACTGGCTGAGCCACACCCAGAGCTGTGTCTGCTTTGTGCCAGGGCACACAGCCTAATTAAGTCTCCAATCACTGTGTTTCCTTTGTTTAATGATTTTCTAAAACTTTCAAGCCGTGAGAGGACCTTTCTCACACCCAGCACTGCCAAGGTGCCCCTCGTCCCCCATGCCATGTCCCCACGGTGCCACCCCTTGGGGCACTCCCCCACCCCAGAGCACACTGAGAGGAAGGACAGGATTTGTCTTTACAAACAAACTGTGGGGCTGCTGGTAGACAAAATCAGCACTGAGAGAGAAAAGAAACAATGGGAAGGGTTCTACTGACTGATGAATGGAAAAAGATGTTTGCCTTTACAAATACACTGTAAGTCTGCTGCTAAATGAAACTGGATATTGAAAGATGAAAGAAACAATGGGGAAAACCCATGAATTCCATAAAGAATTAAGAATTAAAGGGGGAGGATTATACATTAGAGGGGAATCTTAGGTATGAGGTGTTCTGGGAAGTCTGTGCCTCTCAAGTACCTCAGGCAATGGGGAAAGAGAGAGGGAAATGAGGAAATTGGGATAAAAAGGAGGCTGAGCCCTCCAAAAATCTGAGAGACCCCAGGGGAATGGCCCATGGCCTCTCCCTTTATTTGAATAAAGGGACTCCTCTGTCTCCTTTTTGGACATAAACCCCTGCTGTTTGTGGATTGATTCTCCTGACAACACCAATAAAACAGGAGCCCTGTGCAGGGCTTTGGCCCTTCCACGTTAGTCCAGCCCCACCTTCTCAATTCTTTATTTCGATTTGTTACTCAGATTCCTTGACTGAATTTCCCAGAACAGGGTTAGCCTGTGCTCTTGCCTGAAACGCTGCACATTTCCCATGTCCTTCTTGTAGCCTCGATGGATTTACTGCCTCATTTTTGTTCTTTGGGCAGTTTTGGCTTTAGATCTTTCAGATATTGTGGTGCCAGAACTGCTCCCAGGACTTGAGGTGAGGCTGCAGCAGTGCAGAGCAGAGAGGGAATCCACACACATTTAAATCCACATCCACAAAACATTTAAAAACTGCCCTGGGATTCTCAGAATGATGACGGAATTTGCTCAGTCATCAAAAGAAACACTTTCCGCATTTGTTTTCATCCAGGAATCACTGAAACAACCAAGGAACCTCCAAATTTTGGGACTCCCAACAGCTATCAGGCATAACAGCAAAACACTCACAAAAAGCCTTCATAATTTTCCATTCACTGATCCTTGAAAGGATTTTATTAAGAAAGAGTCCTTTACTGCTGTGCCACGAGATCTTGGTCACTAAAGAAGCCACCTGTACAGAGACTCATTTCTGGAACTCAAGAATCTTTAAAATTCTACTTTCTGTGTAGTCTTACAAGGCAGATTTTTAAGTATTTTGGCTCTCAAAACCATCAATAATTTAAAAACCTTGACCAGAACACACAGCATGAGCGTGAAACGTATGGCTTAGTAACTCAAGCTTGGCAAAATCACCTGGGGAAGAGAAGGATTTTTTTTTTCCCCTAAAGGATGTTTAGTGGCCTTTCTAAAAAATCCAGCACATGAAAAAGAAGAGGACAAATGCTCACCACTGTCTCTGAGACATCCATCTGATTTTTCCAGTTCAGAAGCCAATCTTCAGTGAAATCCCCCCAAAGCAGGCAAATGAGCTGAGTTATTGTCAGAAGAGCAACTCCACAATGAGACCAAACATCCCAAATCCACACAAAGCAGGAGAGCCCCAGGAGGAGGTGGGTTTGGAGGGGGATCTCTGCAGCCCCACTGCAGGATGAGCAGGGATCACAAGGAGAGGAGCTTTGTGCCACATTTACAGCCTTTAATATCCACTCTCTTGTTTAAGGGAGATTATTGCTCCCCATAGCAAACAACAAGAGATTCCTGAAGGTTCCTCTGCCTTGCCAGCAAAGCAAATATCCTCTGGTATATCTGGGAGCTGAACAGTGATTTTTCATTTCCACAGCAGCACAATCAATGCAATTTTCCAGTTAGGAGTCTCCAGCCTCCCCCTATCAGCTTGTTAACACACTCCAAACCACGGCAGGGAGGATCTGGGCAGGCTCTGCCATCCCAGGCTGCTCTGAACATGGAATTCATCGCTGATGAATCACTTCAGTGTGTGTAAACACTCCAATCACTAAGGCAGATCTAATATGGTACACAGCAATCGAGGGGTGCAGCTCTGAAATCCTGCCTTGTAGAGTTTCACTGCTCAAAGCAGGTTCTGGCCTCGTGAACACATTTAATTTGCACATTTAAATGCCTGGAGAAGATTTGCAGGCTTTGTGCCTTCCTGAGACACTCATGGGAGTCCCAGCACCCCAAACCCTGCTCACCCAACAGTGATTTTCCTGGCATTTAAGAGCTCTGTAACTTCCAGCAACACTGTGACAGCACAGCCAGGTTCAAGCTGGAAATGCCCTTTCGTTTCAGCAGCTTTTTGCATCGGGTCAGACAGATTAAAATCTAAGGAAAGAAATTAAACTCACCCCTAAAACCAAGTCATTTTTCTCCCTTAAGGTGAAATTAAAACGCTGTGAATCCCATCACCTCCCCCGGAGGATTCCAGTAACCATTCAGGCCAACTCAGAGAGAGCTTTGGGTTGCTTACATCCCCGGGAGGTGGCACAAACCTTGATGCCCAGCTCGATGTTCTCCCCTCCGTACACGTCCATGCCGGGGTCCAGCAGCCCAATCTCCCCGAAGAACTTCCTGTCCACCACGAAGGAGCAGCCGATCATGGCTGGGGTCCTGCAGGGGAGAGAGCAGGGAAGGCACAGTCAGGGACACTGCCCTGTCCTCGCTGGGCTCCTGTGTCAGGGGGGAGGTATTCTTCTCTGGACCCTGACTCCTGGCCCGGCTCTGTTCCTTATTTCAGTGTCCCATGTCCCGAAAAGATGAAAAGAAGCTTCTTTCTGCTGTTTCAAAGCTTGTTTATATTTCTTTCTTATCTAAGTTTCAGAGGCACAGACTGTTCTGCGACCTCCAGGAACACGAGGGCAGAATGGCAATGGCTACCAGAAGCAGGTAGCTTTTATATCTATTATCAACCAGTTAGAAAACTTTACCTATCTTATTTTGTTCCCAAAACCAGTGAATATCAACCTTATTGATATGTCTCCTCTACACTAAATTCTATCTACCAATTAACAAACCACNGAGCTCTGAGGGTAAAACAAACAACCAGAGGAGCAGGAAAAGTTCCCAAGCTTTTCCTAGACTCCAACAGGCTCCTTTCTGCACAGCTCCTGGGCTCGGGTGCTTCCCTGGGTATCCCAAAGACTTGGTGGAAATGAGTGAGCTCTGTGGACGCTGACAGCTTGGTCAGAGGAGAATTCTCAGCTTCTGCAACTCTGAGAAAAGTTTTCCCTAGCTCTAGGGGAAAACAGTTCTAGAAAGAGAATCATTTCCCACAGCTAGAGGATGAGAAACCTCAAGGAAGTTCTGTAAACCATTTGGGATGCTTTGAGAATATTTATCTCAATGGTATTTGTTGCTTTTGTTATCCTAACAGTTTTGCTCTGTAGCTAACCAATCGTAGCTGCTCTTGTCTCTCTCTGTTCCTGACCAGAAGGAGAAGCACCAGGTCAGAGAGCAGCTAGATCCTCCTTTAGAGATCTCTTTGTCCTGTCTGCTTGTTTGCTTTGCATGAAATATGCATGAAATAAAGAAGATATTTGCCTTCTGCATGGAGTGAGTCTTATGTTGCCATGGCCAGGACATGGCCTGAGATGTGACAGAGCTCCGTGCCTTTGAAGACATTATTTTACCACTACAAATGAATTATCCAAAATTTTTAGCGATGCAATGAAGTTTCCAAAATCCAAGCTCATTTCAGTGTGCACACACTGAAGAACGGGTTTTCCTGGGGTTAAATTATGGAGAAGCTCTCAGGTTGTGGCTTTGCTGGAAATCCCTTGGGGTGTCTGTGGGCATGGGCACAACCTCTGCCCATAAATGAGAGAAATACAATAATGCCCTTTCCTTTCTCTGACTTCCAGCATGGAATAGACTTTGGGATGGAATCTACTTTTTAGGGTATTCCAGGAGAGAGGGTTTCCAGCTGGAATCACAAAGGAGCCATCACTGCCAGCAACCAGCTCGCTGCAGATTTGTAGAAGCAAATCCTTTAAAAACCATTTGCAGAACCATTTCCCAGTGGCCCCAGTGTCAGCAGGGCTCTGGGTTAGGGATGAGGTGTCACATCCATCCCACACCTCGTGCTCTCCAGCTCAGAGCTCTCAGCTCACACTGAGGAGCAGCCAGGGAACATCCCAGAGAAAACTGGGAGCACCCATGGAATAGCAGGGAGAGGGAGGAGGCACACAGTGCCAGGGGTTACTCTGTCCTGACTGCAATTTTTAGGGCATCCTAGGTGCCTGTGGTCACTAATGACCCTCATCACAGAATGACCCCTGCACAGCTCTCCAGCTCTGCTGCAGCTGCCCCGAGATGAGGATGCTGTTGTGATTCACACACTCTGAGATCACATTTCAGGGGATTTTTGGAGTGCTCAGCACAGCTGATCCTCACCCTACGACTGCAGTTTGCACTGAGTTGAACAATCCTGGGCGGTTCTGCCCGTGCTGCTCGGGGACACTCGGCTGCTGCTGCTGCCATGGTGTGGGCAGAGCCTGCCCTGGGATGGTGTGGGCAGAGTGGGCAGAGTGGGCAGAGCCTGCCCTGGGATGGTGTGGGCAGAGCCTGCCCTGGGATGGTGTGAGTAGAGTGGGCAGAGCTTCCCCTGCCATGGTGTGGGCAGAGCCTGCCCTGGGATATTCCCTGTGCCAAACCAAAGAGAGCATTCTCCCCTTTGCCTGCTGCCCTTTGGATTTGTAATAAAAAAGGGAAAACCTCAGGGATCCACTGACTCCAGTAGGGAGGTGCCAGTGAATTTTACAGCCAGGTCCTGCCAGGGTCTGACTTTCTGGGGAGTGCCAGGACTGCCCTGGCCACCCTGAGCTCTGGGCTGGGGTGGCCTGTGGCAATCCCTGGCCACCTTGGACTGCCTGCTCTCCAGAGGGAAGCAGAGAGGGAGGAATAGGGCAGTGGGATCCTGCGTTTTCACAGCAGTCCCCAAATGCTGGCTCAGAGCCCATTCCAGCCCTGCCCCAGGCTGGACTAAGCAGCTTTGGCCTGCAGAGGTGGAGAAGAGCCCAGAGCTCCCCCAGGCCTGGCTCACAGACAGCAAGGCTCAGGCTCCAGCTCTCCATCCACACCTCACACCGTGCCCAAACCTGCCAGAGGAGCTCCTGGGCCCCCCAGGGCTCAATAATTCCCAGGATTTCACAGCTCAGCTCCACCAACAGCTGCCAAACTCATATTGGTGAAAACCATGAGTTCCTTGGATGAAAGCTTCTGCCCGCTTTACTATTATTATTTATGAACATTTTAATACTTCTAATAGAAAGCAGAAGAGCTGGGTGCTGCTGCCACGTTAAATTAGTTCCAATTGGAATCCATCAGAGGGTTTTTCCAATAGATTCCCTCCCTGACAGCTGGCTCAGCCTTCCTTCCACGGAGCAGGATAATGTTTCATGGTTTGCTGCCACTCTGGTACTTAAGATTTCAATTCTTTTGCTTTATTTGTAGCAAGTTAACTGCCATTAACAGAAACAATTCCTTCCGAAATGATAACCACCTTACAGATGCCAAATCTAATAGTTCCATTATCCTAGATTACCTCCTGGAATTTAAGAGAAGGGAAAATTGCTCTGGTTTTATCCAGAGTATGAACAACCCAGTTCATCTCCTCTGCTGGGAATAGGTGTGGAAACCTCTGACTTCTCCAGTCAAAACCTGTTAAAGGCACTCAGACGAGAGGTAAAAGCCAGAAAAAGAATCCAGGTGAAAGTTTCAGATGAAGGAAACTGCATTTTGGACCCAATAATGTGGATCACTGGGAACTCTCAAGCAGGCAAATGAGGTTCTCTGGGCTGGAAACAGCTCAGGAGCCATGACCAGGAGCTGCACCCTGAGAGAGCTTCTCAATTGTTATTTATAAATCACAGAATGGTTTGGGTTGGAAGGACCTTAAATCCCATCCAGTGCCACCCCTGCCATGGCAGGGACACCTCCCACTGTGCCAGGCTGCTCCCAGCCCCAATGTCCAGCCTGGCCTTGGGCACTGCCAGGGATCCAGGGGCAGCCACAGCTGCTCTGAGAATTCCATCCCAGCCCCTCCCCACCTTCACAGGGAACAATTCCTTCCTGAGGCTTCACAACATGACTTTACAGAGCACAGAGCCACCAATCCTTCCCAAAATTCTCCTGGAAACAGCTTAACTGGGATTTAGCAGCTTCACCTTTAGCTTTTCTCCTCTTGCCCCCTGTGCTGCACATCCTGTTCCAGCCCAGGACACCCCAGGGAGCTCCCGAGGCACTGCTCCTGCTCCCCCAAGCAATCCAAATTAAGTGCTCCATTCTCCTCTGGAACAATGCCTCCACATTAAATAAATGAGGAATCAAGCAGCGCTCAACAATTTCAATAAAAACACCATTTGGTTTGGTGGTAAATCCTTCAAAAAGGTGGCCACTGACAAGAAGGGATCGCTCATCCCCAGCGAAATAATGGCCTGCAGACAAAGAGCTGATAAAGCCTCTTGTTCCTCTGCCCCTTAATTAAAAGCATTAACACAGCTTGTTTTTAAAAATCACCCAGCTCAGCCGAATGCATTTTTATTTGTCCCCATAGCTATTCTCCCTTTAATGAGAAAGGAAAAAGCAGAATTTGGCAGGAAGGAAGAGCAGAGATGTTGGGCAGAATTCTTGGGTTTGTATCCAGAACTCCACAGTGTTCCTTCCTCGCCATTCTTTTGGTTGGTTCCTCTATAGAACAAGTGAAGAAAGGTCAAGAAGAGCAACTTTTATGAAACATCCTCCTCATGGATCTCTAAATAAAGATGAAGGAGATACAGGGAAAAACGTTTATCCTGCTCTATTAAGTTACTTTAATGGTCTTCCTTTCTTTAGCTCACAGTTTTCATCTAATGATTAAAAAGTCTCAAGGAGATTGCTGCTTCAATTTGAGGAAATTAATTTTCCCCCACAATTGGATTTGGCTTCCAATTTTACACTAAAGAGCAGGTTATAAAATATGTAGAAAAAAGATATTAAAAAAATAATTAGTGGTTTTACCACTGACTGCAAGAGGCCAGGAACAAACTGGAAGAACTTCTAGGGTGTCCAATTCCTGTTAAACTGCTGCTGGTTTTAATAAACTCATGGAGCTGCTCACCTTCCACACCACAAGGCACTGCCCCATATCTGGGGCATTTGGGACAGTCCTTTACCTGCCCAGAAGGAAGTTCTTTGTCCCTCTCCCAACCCTGCCATTCCTAATTTAACACATCCAACTCAAGTGTCTCAGGGAATCATGGAATGTCTTGGGTTGGGCACCTTAAAACTCATCCAGCTCCACCTGCCAGGGACACCTTCCACTGTCCCAGGCTGCTCCAAGCCCCATCCAGCCCAGTCTTGGGCACTGCCAGGGATGGGGAATCCATGGAATAACCTCTGCCAGGGCCTGCCCACCCTCCCAGGGAAGGATTTATTCCCAATATCCCACCCATCCCTGCCCTCTGTCAGTTTGACCCCATTCCCTGTGTCCTGCCCCTCCAGTTCCTGGTGCAGGCTCCCTCTCTGCCTTCCCTGGAGCCCCTTCAGACTCTGGAGGGGCTCTGAGGTCTCCACACAACCTCCTCTTCCCCAGGTGAGCACTCCCAGCTCTCCCAGCCTGGCTCCATGGGGAGGTGGCTCCAGTTCCTTGATTCACTTCGTGGCCTCCTCAGCCCCAATAGCTCCACGTCCTCCCCACGCTGGGGACACCAGAACTGTGCAGGGCTCCTGGTGGGGGCTCAGGGGAACAATCTCATTTTCCATTTTGAGGTTTCCATTTTGGGATTCCATTCCCACCTCTGCTGCCTCTCTGCACCTCCACGATCCAGCTGGGACCCAGTATCTCAGCAGGAAACTCTGGGAGCTCTCCAGGGCTGAAACCCAACCAACTCACAATACGCAGAAGGTATCAGGTAAATGATCAAATTAAAGCTCCTGGCTTTAATTAGTGGCCTCTCCATGATTTCCCTGATGACAGCAGGGAAGGGAAGAACAGCACCTTTATTTTCACGTGACACTCTGATAAAACACCAGATTTTCTCTTGGCCAGAGGCAAGATTAGGGAGGCTTGCAAAAGAAACAACTGTCAGTGCTGTCCCCTCTGTGCTCAGGGAATAAATAAATAAATGTTAAAGCCTGGGATGAGAAACACAGGTTTGTACAAGGGAATATTTGTGTGGAAATTGAATACAAGGACGTGGCATCAGGGATTGACCCCTGTGCTGATCAAACAGGGACAGGCAGAGCCTGCCCCAGGCAGGATCCATCCAAAGCCTCTGCTCTGCTCCCAGCTGTGTGCTGGGAATCAGGGATGCCAGGATGGAGCCTGCAGCTCTGGCTGCTCCCTGACCAGTCCAACCAGTGCAGCACCACACTGGGCCCAGTGTGAGCCCAGCAGGATGGCTCTGGGGGGACTGAGGGGCAGCTGAGTGTCCTCAGGGGACACCCTGGAGCTGCCACCGTGCCCAGGTGACATCCTGTGCCCAGGGCACCTGCAGCCAGCCCCTCTCTGCACAGCCACGGAGGAAAGCTCTGCTCCCTGGGGGCTTGGGGCACAGAAAGGGAGAAGGAGAGGAGCTGGAGGAACTTTAGGGTCACTGGAAAGCCAAAGCCAGTGGCACTCGGCTTGTGGAGCATCTGCTCCCTTGGGAACCACCCTGCAGAGCCTGGCCTGGGCCCTGGGGTCCTGGAGGGGAGGCTGGGATGGGATGGGATGGGATGGGATGGGATGGGATGGGATGGGATGGCATGGCATGGCATGGCATGGCATGATGGGATGGGATGGGATGGGATGGGATGGGATGGGATGGCATGGCATGGCATGGCATGGCATGGCGTGGCATGGCATGGCATGGGAGAGGTCAGGCAGAGCCTGGAGCTGGAGCAAGCCCATTCCCTGACGTGGGAGTGCACCGGGAGAAGTCCCTGCCCAGGGAAATGGGGTCAGGCAGAGCAAACCAGAAATGCAGAGGCAAATCTGGCCCTGCCCCAGCTGCCCACTGTCCCCCTCAGCTCCATCCCTCCCCCTGTCCTCAGAGAGGGCTGGGCCACATCCAGCTGGCAACAGAGAGGGTGAGGATGGGACTGCCTGGCCCTGGCACTCTCAGCCTTCACCCCACGGGCTCCTCAGGCACAATCCCAGACACGTGGTGCCTCCATTCCAGTCCTTCCTCAGCCTTATCCCAGCTCCTCCAAACCCCANGCAGAACACCCCTGCCTGGCCCTGGCCCTCTCACCTTCAGCCCATGGGCTCCTCAGGCACAACCCCAGACACGTGGTGCCTCCATCCCAACCCTTCCTCAGCCTTATTCCAGCACCTCCCAACCCCAAACCTATAGTGCCTCCATCCCAACCCTTCCTTAGGCACTGGAATTGTCTGCCCAGGGAGGAGGTGGAGTCACCATCCCTGAATGTGTTTACAAAAGCCTGGACGTGGCACTCAGGGCCCTGGTTTGGTTGATGAGGAGGTGTCACAGCTTGGACTTGGTGATCTCAAAGGTCTTTCCCAACCTGGTTCACTGATTCTGTGATTCCTCGTTTCCATCCCAGCTCCTCCCAACCCGAAACACGTGGTGCCTCCATTCCAGTCCTTCCTCAGCCTTATCCCAGCTCCTCCAAAACCCACAGTGCCTCCATCCCAACCCTGCCTTACCCCATCCCCCCCTCTCTGAATCTCAAGCACCCCAGGCAGGCAGGATGCATTCCGTGGAGCAGGAATTGCTTTGGAAGTGACCTCAGCCCATGGATTTCTGCAGGAAGGGCTGAGTGTCCGAGCCCAGGGTGCCTGGGGGAGGTGGCTGCTGGCACTGCCCGGGCAGGAGCCTGATGGCAAAAGCCCAAAATCCGGTGTCACACGGAGCACACAGCTCCAAAGGGGAATCACACCTTCCCTGCCTCCTGTGGGACACCTCCCTGCAGAGCAGGAGCTGGGAAGAGCCAGGAATGGGAGCAAATGTCCATGAAGGAACAGCATTTTAGCCCCCAGCAGCATCCCTGTCCCTTCCTTAATCCCATCCCCAGGGCAGCATCTCCGGGAGCTGCTCCTTGAAGGATTCCTGAGTCCTGCCCCAGTGCCCTGGGTTAATTGTCTGTTTGCAATGGGTTTATTTCCCTGCTGCTGCTAAGTACCACAGAACCTGCGAAACAAATTAAAAAAAAGAGATACCACATAAAAGAGATGTTGGATTGAATGGCTTCGCTGAATTTACTGGAGATTAATACCACTTAAACTTTGAATGGCAAGGAGGCTGTGAAAACTGGATTTTTTAAAAAGCTCTTACATCTACCCATGCCTGCGACCTTGCTGAGCACACATTTGACTTTGTCACTGTTCTCTGCCTGCTCTGGGACTTCAGGCAAAGATTTAACTCCTTCGTGCCTCTGTTTCCTCCTCTGCCAGGTGAGTTTAACACCTGGATGCTTGTGAGAAAAACCATTTCTAAATCAGTTTAGTGCCCGTTGGAGCTGCTGAATTCCCTGCTGATATCGCTGTGGGTGTCAGACCCCTCAGTCCCTGGGGAGAAAAGCACTGGTGCTAACAACCTTCTGAGCAAGGATTTGCTGTTTCCCAGTAGCATCCAAAGCTGGTGCCTGCCCTGTGCACAGCTTGGGAACCTCTGCTGGTTTCTATTTCCTCTTCCAAGCTCAAGATGCAAACTGCTGCCTCAGCCACTGCCCAAAGCCTTTTCCTTCCTGGTGTGTTCTAAAACCCCAAGGAAGTCCCAGCACTGAGGATCCCTGGATGCTTGGACACCTCCTTCACGCCCCAGGTGCTTCTTGCAGGGGTTCCTGGATGGATGTGCTGCTCTAGGCTGCCAAAATGCTCCTGTGCAGGGAGCAGTTGTCCCCAGCTCTCTGTGTTTTGTCACCTGAAGTGAAACTCCAGGAGCAGGGCTGATCCCATTCCCACAGCAGGAGCCCTCATGCCAAATCCCATCCAGCTCCCACATCCACCCTGCTGGGACATCACAAAAGGCACCAACCTGGAAAACCCTTCCAGGCTGAGAGCCTTGAGCTGGGATAAGCCTTGCTCAGGGCCAGGAGAACGCACAGAAGGTGTTTGGGGCTGTTCTCCATCACTGGAAACAGCCCCAGGTGACACCTCTGGTGCTCCTGTCCTCTCTATCACAGCTGGGGCAGCATTTGGGGGCTGCACTCCGAGTCCCAGAGCACAAACCCCAGAGAAGCCACCTTGGCCAAGTCTCAGCAGCATCAGCAGTGAATTCAGCAGCTCCAACGAGGCAAGCACGGAGCTGGTTTAGAAATGGTTTTTCTCACGAGCATCCAGGTGTTAAACTCACCTGGCAGAGGAGGAAACAGAGGCATGAAGAGATTTCGTGGCTGTGCCTGAACTCGGCCAAAGTTAATTCACACATTTCCTTCAAGTGGGACTTGGTGCTGTGGAGAAGCAGAGGGAAGAGCTGCAAAGGCAGGATTGTCCCTCGGGATGGGCTGGGAGCAGGGGCACAATTAGCACAAATGAGCTTTTAAACTACTTCTGGGGAGTCTGGCAGGTAAGGAGAGCACATCCCCTTGTTAACCACCCTCAGTGACCATCAGTCACCTCAACCCAGCCTCAAGCACCTCCTCAGAGCTCCTGGGGGCTGCAATCCCACAGGAATTCTCCATTGCACTGGCAGCCTTTGCCTGTGCCAATCAGACCTATTTATTCCACAGCAGGGACACACAACTCCCCAGGGCAAAGTCAGCCAGTGGCTTCAAAGTCTCTCCAGAAGTAGTTTAAAAGCTCATTTGTGCTAATTGGCAGCCACTGCAATCCAGCTCATTGGAGCTGGGGGCAGAGCAGGAAGGGCCTCACCAGATCTGGGGTTTAACACTCACAGCACCTTCAAACCAGTCCCCAGCTCCTCGGGAGACAAGGAAACCTGGTCAGAAATCCCAGATGCAAGGATCTGAATTTGCACCATTTCACAGCCCCAGCACAAGGATGCTGCGATTTCACCTCTGTGAAGGGCAGAGATTTCGTGGCCTTTTATTTCAGAGAATCCCAAAATGGTTTTGGGGTGGAACCTCGCAGACATTCTCACTTCCACCCCTCCACGCCAAACCCTAAAGATCAGGTGGAATGAAAAGGAAGTAGATAATTTGTATTGAATATAAAAATAGTCAAGAGGAATAACACTGATTTCTGGAGCAACAGCTTTCCTGAGCAGGGACCCACAGGTGGGGGACACCTGGATTTCCTCACCCCTCAGCTCGGATTAGAATTTCAGATTGCTTGTTTTTGTCAGAGCTTTATCTCCTGTTGGTGAGCAGGTTTTAACTGACGAGACAGCAGCAAACATCCCTCTCGTGGTGGAGCCCAGGCTGGGGCTGAGCTCTGGGGCTGATCACAGCATGTGCTGGAGCATTTCTGTGCAGGGAAAAGGGAACAGCCATTTCCAGGTCTGCTCTGAGGGCCACAGCTTTAAGGACCAGTCACAGAGGGAAAATAAAACCAGTTTAACCAGTACTGAGCCTTCCTGACTCCTCATCTCTGCTAATCTGGGCTCCCTTTGTGTCCTGCCTTGATTTCACAGCCCCAGTGACAGCACAGGGGATGCTGTGATTTCACCTCTGTGAAGGGCAGAGATTTCGTGGCCTTTTATTTCAGAGAATCCCAAAATGGTTTGGGGTGGAACCTCACAGATATTCTCACTTCAACCCCTCCACGCCAAACCCTGGAGATCAGGTGGAATGAAAAGGAGGTAGATATTTGTATTGAATATAATACTACTCAAGGAGGACTAGCAGTGATTTCTTTATCACTTGGCACTTCCAACCTGACTCACAACAAAATGAAGTGCAGGAAAAGGGTAAAGGAACAAAAGGGGCCAAACATTTCTCCTCAGAAACCCCTCAGATGGTGACCAGAGTTTGGGTGGCCAAGAGTGCTCATCTAATCCCAAATCTAATCCTAAATCCAGTCCAACTGGGTTTAGGATTTCAGGTGGGAGCACCTCGCTCCTGGTGGCCAAGGCAATGGGAACCCAGCGGGTTTGGGTCTCTGCTGCTGCTCACACTCCCTGAAGGGCCCTTCCAGGAATGCAGGAATTCCTCCTCAGGAGCACGACCCTTCAGCAGTAACTGTGCTGGAACTCCATCTCCTCGCACTGCTGCCAGAGTGCTAATTAAATGGTAATTACTCTGGGATGTAATATGTATAACTATCAGGCACTTAACAGGGACGTGTTATTTACTTTGCTGTTTTTAACACCAATGTATTTTCTCTCAAGGGCAGCCAAGCAGCTGATTTTCAGGCGTGTTCTTCCTCTCCACTGAGCGTAAAAATCACAATGAGCAAACAAAGTTCTCTTTGTCTCAGGCACAACAACAACAACCATGCCCTGGTTAAAGCACTGAGCTGGGGCTGAAGGATCAGGGTTAACCCTGAGCCTGAGCTTGGTCCCAAAGTGGGACCTGGGAGGTGATTTCTGACCTATCTTCCACGAAAATACTCCTGCAGCTCCTCCACCTGCTCCAAGTGACATCGGATGAAGGAAACTACAATCAATTGACTTTTAAAGGTGAAGATGTGCTCAGGTGAGCATCTCTCCAGAACAAACCCGCTCTGTTTACAGCTGAAACACCATTTTTAATCTCTCAACACTCAAACCAAACTGCAGAGATCAGGAGAGGAACCTCCCTGAGCAAATCACTGCCTGGAACAAAGGTGCTGTGAGCCCGAGCTGTGTGTCTGGGGACACACACAAAGGAACTGTGGCCTGCCACAAAGCTGAGCTGAGAAGTAATTCCCTTGACAGGAACAGAGCACAAGTCTCTGTCAGCTCCTAGGAACAACAGGAACAGCAGAGCAGGGAAAGGCTGAGGCCGTGGGTGGCTCAAGTTGTGCTGGGGGAGCAGCCCCAGAGCCCCTCTGCCCCCACAGGGTGGTTTGGGGGTGATTTTGCACAGTCACATTCAAACCTCCAGTACAGCTACACCTCACCCACAGTGTCCAGCTCCCCTCAAACCCTCAGCAGCAGCTCCTAAAACACCAATTCCCCCTCAGCTCAGCAATCCAGGCGCTGCTGGAATGGGTGATACCAGTGGTGGGTGATGCCATCAGCAGCAGGGTTTGCACAGCCCCTGGTGCTCTCCGAGGGATCCCTGCAATGGCTGGGAAAAAATGAGGAGCCTCCAGTCGTTGGGAATTTCAGGGATGTTCCTGCAGACAGAGTTTGGGTGAGCGATTTCCGTGCACAGGGATGGTTTTGGGTGGCTGGAGCAGTGAAACAGCCCCGTGAGCACCTCGGGGAGCTGAGCTTTTGTTGTGACACTTCCTTGGTAGCAGCTACTGCTGGGGAGGGAGCTGCCAGCCTCAGCTCGCCCTTCACGCATCCCTGGCACAGCAGCACCATCCCAGGGACACACAGAGGATCCATCCTGTGCCTCCAGCCTTTAACAGCAAATGTCTCTCTCACTGCTCTGCTCTGGGTTTGTTTTGTTTAAAGCACCGAGCGCAGCTGATGGGAAAGAAAAATGAAAATGGGGAAAAATACAGCAAAATGGAAAGGTGAAGGTGATTGCCAGGGGAGGGAACTCAGGGGTGGAGAGGGTGGTTGGGATTCTCCTCCACCCAGATTCTTGTGGATCCACCCAACCACAGAGCCCCATGTTTGCACAGAGATTTATCCCAACCACTCGTGTGGGGTCAGGCAGCTCAGAGCCAGCAGCTCCCAAAGCAGAACCCCATCCCAGGTACCCAGATCTCACCAGGAGAGCCATGGAAATCTGTGTTTCCTGCCTCAGCTGCACGGGCTGGGAAGCACGGAGTGCTGCAAGAGCTCTTGGAAAGGCAGAGCAGAGCAGTGCTGAGCACAGGGAAATGCTGGAGCTCAGCTCTGACTGCAAACCCTGAGCACCAGCACAGCCTTGGCTGCCATGGGGCACACTCACCTCGAGCCCCTCTGTGACAGCTGCCTGTGGTTTTTATATCCTTTTTTTGAGTGGGGGAGGGCGTTGGTGCTGCTTTTTTAGTTTGCTTTGGCTCGTTGTTTGTGGGGTTTATTAATCACCAAACCCATTGGCTTTTCTTAAATCCCAGCATTCCACAATGGCTTGGTTTGGGTGGGACTTTAGAGATCATCCCCTTCTAGCCCCTTCCATCACCCCAGGCTGCTCCCAGCCCCAGTGTCCAGCCTGGCCTTGGGCACTGCCAGGGATCCAGGGGCAGCCACAGCTGCTCTGGGCACCCTGTGCCAGGGCCTGCCCACCCTCCCAGGGAACAATTCCTTCCCCATATCCCACCCAGCCCTGGGGTGGGATCACAGTTGATTCACCCAATTAGCTGTTAAAACATACTATATTTATAATTCTGTACCAATAACCATCACCTATTTGTAACGTTTCCCCTACCTCAAATCTATTCTACCAATGTCTCTGTGCCACTGTCACAGCAGAAAATGGAGTAAAAGAAGAGCTCTGAACACCACCCAAAAACCTCCATCTTGCTTCCCTTTTACCTCCATACTACAAAACCCAAAACTACAAATTTTCACCCTGTGATAAACTGAACTATAATCCATCTTATATTTTGAATGTTCTTAATTGATCCATAAGTGTTGGAAGCTTTTCCCATGGGCACAAATCAAAGGCTGTGTCCTCTTGGGGTCCCAGCGAGGGTCCCAGACCCTTGGAATATATCTTGGAAATATATATTGGAATATACTGGAGCCCAATATATTGGAATATATTATTGAATATTATGGAATATTGGACTGCAACAACCAGGCAGGATTTGAGAAATACCAAAGTTAAAGCCCAAGGCATCAGCTGCACACGCAGCACTCAGCAGTGATGTTCATTCCTGTGCTCTCAGTGCTTCCTCACAAGCTACAACCAATGTGGCAGCAGCTCCAGGGCTCAGAGGGAGGGGGACAAGGGAATCCTGGCCCCCCAATCCCAGGGCTGGCACAGCCCAGGAGGGCCCTGCCTGTCACCCAGCCAGCTCAGGGGGTGGCACGGGGAGGTTGCCAGCTCTGCAGGATGGGTTCGGAGCCCTGGCAGATAAAAATGCAGCTAGGAGCAGAGGGAGCTGCTGCCACCTCCTAGGGCAAGGTGACACCCTGGCACAGGGAATCCCAGGGGCTTCACCACTCCCACAGGGCTCAGGAAGCATCTGCCTCACGCTCCAGGAGTTCTGTGACCAAAGGGGATGAGTCTTCCTCGTGTTTTGCCTCGAAGCTGAGCAGGTTTCCAGGGGGAAAGGATCTGCAGTTGGCCCTGGCACAGCTCCAGCCTTTAACAGATCCAGACTGATGGAATCAGGGGCTGGGAAGCACTAGAGGGGGGAATGTCAGTGCCTGAACTCCTGAAAAGAACGTGGATTTGCAGGGAACCTCTGCCAGGGGATCACCCTGCACATCAAAGTGTGAGCTGCCCTGAGTTCATTCCCTAAGGAGTCGCTCCAGGAATTCCAGTCCAGCTGCCCTCAGGCTCTTGGACAAACCTAACCTGCCTTTATGCTCTGTCTCTGCAGAGGCTTCCTGCTCGTGGAAAACCAGACAGGAAATCCAATCCAGTGCCAGGAACCAGAGCTGGTTTTACTCCAGGGGGGAACAGCTCTGCCCTCTGTGCCCTTTTCCTACAAAGCACCACGTGCCAAAAGAGCCAGGAGCATTCTCACTGCACTCCAGCTTTTAATTGGTAATTTTAATGAGGAAATAAAGGGGCTGATTTAACAGCCTAAGGCAGAGCCAAGGAGAAGCTGCAACATCTGGGTGCCAGGTGCAGGGGCAGGAGGTGGAAATGTTAAGGAGAGATTAAAAACAGCCCCAAACCCTCCTGGAGCTGTGGGATAAACGTGTACACAACCTCCATGGGACAAGAGCTGCCGTGGAAAGGTTCCTAATCCCCACCTGAAACACATCTGAGCACTTCAGTGCTGCTGCTGAGCTGCACAGCCTCCTCCTGCAGCTGCCACTGCTCTGAGAGGTGACACTCTGACATTTTCACAGGTGACACTCAATTGTGGCTGGCAGGCTCCCGCTGAGGAATTCACTGGGAATTAAGAGAACCATTAAATTCCAAACTGAGGGCTTGTGGTGCATTTTAGAGATTCTTCCCTGGTGGTTTTAAAAAACCCAGGAGTTCTGTGCTACAAAACACTGCCCAGCTTCACAATGCCAGGAGCTGCTGCTCCCTGCCTGCAGCTGGGCAGTGCCAGAGGGAAGCAGGGGCAGCAAAGGCACTGAAATAACCTGTCCTGGGGCAAAACCTCCCACACTGGGGAAAAAGAAACCAAAACTTTGCTGTCACCAATAACCCTGAACCATCACAGAGTCCCAGACTGGTTTGGAGGCACCTCAGAGCCCACCCAGTGCCACCCCTGCCATGGCAGGGACACCTCCCACTGTGCCAGGCTGCTCCCAGCCCCAATGTCCAGCCTGGCCTTGGGCACTGCCAGGGATCCAGGGGCAGCCACAGCTGCTCTGGGCACCCTGTGCCAGGGCCTGCCCACCCTCCCAGGGAACAATTCCTTCCCCATATCCATTTCCCATATCCAGCCCTGCCCTGTGGCACTGGGAAGCCATTCCCTGGCTCCTGTCCCTCCAGCCCTTTCCAGAGTTTCTCTCCATCTCCCTTTTTGGCTCCCCTCACATCCTGCAAGGCCACCCTGAGCTCACCCCAGAGCTTCTCCTCTCCAGGTGAACATTCCCAGCTCTCCCAGCCTCTCCTCCCAGCAGAGCTGCTCCATCCCTCTGCTCATCCTGGAGCCTCCTCTGGACTCCTCCAGCAGCTCCAGGTGCTCCCTGTGCTGGGACTCCAGAGCTCTCTGTCCCTCAGCATTCAGAAACACTTGGCTAGTTTTGGTTCTAAACTTGCAAACAGCAACTTTTGCAATTAGAAGAAGACATGAAAGAACCCCAAAATATGTATTTTCCACAGGATCAGTGCTTACTCCCAATCTTCTCTCAGCTCAGCAAAACCCTAAACACATCCTTGGCAACTCCAACAGCTTCACATTCCTGATTTTATCCATTCCACCCTTACCCTGCTCCAGAGCTGCTTCCACTGAGGCTAAATTAGCCCAGCTCATTCTGATTAACACTGATAAATAAAACTGCTGCTTTCCACCTGGTGGTTTGGGAACTCCTCCCACCCTCCAACAGCTTTTAGCAGACAAAGGAAAAACCCTGCCCAGGGTACCACTGATGGAGCATTCCTGGGGTAACATGAGATTCCAGCCCTTCATCTGGAGCATCCCTGGAAACAGGAAAGGAAAGGAAAGGAAAGGAAAGGAAAGGAAAGGAAAGGAAAGGAAAGGAAAGGAAAGGAAAGGAAAGGAAAGGAAAGGAAAGGAAAGCAAAGAGCTGCCTTAGGGTTTAACTTTACTCTGTTCCCAGCCCTGCAGTGCCCAGTGTCACTCTGCAGTTCCCTGGAGCTCGTTCAGTGCTGTTCTCTCATGCTCACACTGACATAACAAAGCCTCTCCAGCTCGCTCTCCAAGGACACCCAGACCCTCCTGGGCCCAACAACTGCAAACCTTCATCTTGGGGAGAGGGGGGCAAGCTTGGGCAAATTCCATCCTTGCCTGGCTTCTGCTTGGGCAATTGATGCTGATATCAAAGTGGGAAGAACTCGGGAGCTGTCATTGTCCATTCTGGGATGCACTGAGGCAGGAGCCTCTGGAGGCCAGAGTGTGACCTCTGAAGGCCTTTCCAATCAATCCCTCCTTTATTCCTTTATTCCTGTCTGCCCTCTGTTTCTAGGGAGCCATTTAAGGCATCAAAAGGAAAGAACTCTGGAGAGGTGGCAGGAGAAGGTGTGAGCTGCCCATAAAGAAGCCAAACCAAAGCCATTTCCAGAAGATAAGTCAGGGTTCTCAGACACAGTTAAAGCCCTGGCTCATGGTCCTTGGCAGTGCAAGGAGCAGGAGGTAAAAGCAGTCACCTCCTGCCCTGCCCTGCCCTGCCCACTAGGCCTTCCTCATCCCCTGGCACCTACACCCACAGGTCTTGCCCCTGGGTGGCTGCACAAGCTCATCCCAGGGCAGGTGTGGCTGGGGCCATTGGATCTGCAGCTGCTGGAGAGCAAGGAAGGAGATGACTTCGAGCGATCTTGAAAAAACCCAAGTGCCCCAAAAGAGTCAGATCTCCAAAGCACACACCCAGGGCTCTGTGCCACCTGATGGGTTCCCATCCCTGCCCCTCCCAGCTGCAGGTGGGGGAGGCACCTCCCTCACACTCCCAGAAGCTTCCCAGCTATATTTTAGTGCAATTATTTCAGCAGGAAAGTTCCTGTGGCTGATGCAGTCGTTGGAAAAGCCCCATGCATTGCCACAGGACCTCAGCCCATCACACAGGCAGGCACCCCCAGATTCCACAGCTCACCTTCCAGAGCTGCCTGAAAAACTCAGCTCTCCCTTTAAACACCGAAATTGCTGCTCTTTTGCCTTTTCTGAGTGCACCAAGTGCCTCCAGAGTTGCTTTTGAACCACACTGAGAGTCAGATGCGAGAGCCAAAACTCTGCAGTTCCAGCCTGGGATTTGGAGCATCTGTGTGGTTGTTTTTTCTCCCCATTAATTTAATTTGACAGAAACGAGCAGGAAAGCTTCTGGCTCCCGTGTGGGCAAAGTGGATAAACAGCAGGAATTTTAAGGGAAGCTGAAGCTAAACTGAAGAGAAAGAGGCTGATGCCCTGGCTAACAGCCGTGCGTGCTTCCTCCTCCTCATCCCAGGCTCCGTGCCCTGCATGTTATAATGAGACTCCTTTCCTGCTCTCCACTGTTCCATCCTCTCCTTAGTGCTTGATTTGGACCATTTTAACTGGGAAAACAACATGTTCTCTCCCAGGATGGTTCCCAGTGCCCCACCACAGCCTGGCTGCCCCTAAATCCACAAGATTTGGACTCCAGAGCAGCAATTTCTCATCGTACTGCTCTGGAAAAACCTGCAAGAGTGAGTAATTCCTTAATGGGAAAACGTTTGTGTAGCTCTGTAGTGAGAACTGCATGAATTTAACATCGCAATTATCCTTGCAGAGTTGATCTTAAAACTTTGTTTGGTTTTCTGATTTCCCCATTTTGCAGTGTGGGCAGCACTTGGCCCTTCCACCCTGGCTCTCCTCCTGGGTGCAGCAGGAGACTTTTAAGGGATGGCTGCTGGCTCCAGCTGATTCCCAGCCTGTGGAGCAGCCCCAGGATGGATCCAAAGGGGAATATCCCTGACCTCTCTGAGCACAAGCTTGGCTGAGCTGCAGCACTTCTGGATGTCTTCACAGACATCCTGAACTGAAATGCATCCAGGCCTGGAGGGGGCTCAGGGATTCCAGTCCCACCCCAGTGCTGGACTGGAAGCTCTGCTGCCAGGGGGGAAAGGAGCAGGTGACTTTGTGTGCTGGCTGGGAGGTGTGCCCAGACCAACAGGGCAGGCAGGCTGGCCCCTGGATGCCTTAAATGGCTCCCTAGGAACAGAGAGCAGACAGGAATAAAGGAATAAAGGAGGGATTGATTGGAAAGGCCTTCAGAGGTCACACTCTGGCCTCCAGAGGCTCCTGCCTCAGTGCATCCCAACATGGACAATGCCAGCTCCCGAGTTCTTCCCACTTTGATATCAACATCAATTGCCCAAGCAGAAGCCAGTCAAGGATGGAATTTGCCCAAGCTTGCCCCCCTCTCCCCAAGATGAAGGTTTGCAGTTGTTGGGCCCAGGAGGGTCTGGGTGTCCTTGGAGAGTGAGCTGGAGAGGCTTTGTTATGTCAGTGTGAGCATGAGAGAACAGCACTGAATGAGCTCCAGGGAGCTGCAGAGTTACACTGGGCACTGCAGGGCTGGGAACATAGAAAAGTTAAACCCTAAGGCATGCCCCTCAGCAGAGCTCTGACAGCTGTCAGTCACCTCACGCCTGAACCTGACCTGTCCCTCTCTGATCGCTGGAAGATCTGGACTCAGGAGGAGAACAGGTTTTGCAGTCAGGTTCAAAGGGGTTGTGGTCCAGCCTGGACTTCAAGGGATCCAGGGGCAGCCACAGCTGCTCTGGGCACCCTGTGCCAGGGCCTGCCCACCCTCCCAGGGAACAATTCCTTCCCAATATCCCATCTAAACCCACTCTCCATCAGTTTGACCCCATTCCCTGGCTCCTGCCCCTCCAGTTCCTGATGCAGGCTCCCTCTCTGCCTTCCCTGTGGCCCCTCCAGACCCTGGAGGTGCTGTGAGGTCACACACAACCTCCCCTTCCCCAGGCTGAGCAATCCCAGTGTCCAACTGGCATTTTCCAAGGCGTTATCAGCCCCTCATTTGGACAACATAAACAGCTAAAGGAGAGATGCTCTGAGAGATGTTTTATGGCTGAAAGAGGGTGGTGCTGGGGGAGAAAAAGCCACTACAGCCCTGCCTGTCATGAGGAACAAACCCACTGGGAGTCTGAGCACGGGGACAGGACATGCAGGGCTGTGGTTGTGCCATGATCTCTGGTGGCTCTGTGAGAATCAGGACCCAGACACACCACAAACCCCTTATCAGCTCTTTATCAACCAGTTTGGTTTTATTTTATCCGCTGCAAAACCACCACAACCCCTTGCCTGTTGCTCCTGCAGCCTTCTTGACAAAATATTTTCTCTTAATGATTTTCTCTTAACTTCCTAACTGTTTTGAAAACCTTGATTAGATTAACCCCCCTCAAAAAAACCCCAAAAGTGACGCTTTTGTTTCAGGTAACATCAATGCCTGATTTCCCTTCAGCTGCACAAAGACATGGCCATGTCCTTCCCACCAAATAACGACGGAAACCAAAATCCCTGACAGAAATCACTGAACAGCTGCCTTGGAAAATGATGCAGGCTTCAAAATTGCCATTTCAGGAGCTGCCAGCAGCAGCTCTCCTGCCCACAGCAATCCAGGGAAAACTAAAGTGCACTTACCCAAAGCAGGGAGTCCTGTCCCCAAGGTCACCCACAGCCCTGCTTGGGGCTCTCCCACATTAATGGCTCAGCACAAATCAAGAGGAAAGTGGGGTTGGAGGGCATTGCCTTTGGGGCTGGGTTACTTTAACCCCAGTGCAGGGAATAATTCATTATGGGGATGATCAACACAGAAGGATCAGGGATTGTGGTTGCAAAACAACCAGACAGCTTCAATTTAATTTTTAAAAGAAGGTATTTTCATTTGTACAAACACGGAAAGCACTTTAGTGCAGTACTTCAGAAAAATTAAACGGGTGGTGTAAGGGTTGTTTCCATCAACCAAAGAGGATATGAAAGGCAATACAATTTCTAATGTCTCTGTTAATAAAATTTATACAGGTTTGAGACAGGGAGAATGGCCCTTGTGAAAAATAGACCCCTGCAGAAGCTGAGTGCACTCCCTTAGTTTGCTGTTCCACATCAGCACTGCATCTCCCAGGCTCAGGAAAGGGATTTAAAATCCTTGGAATTCCTTATGGAATGTGAGAGCTGCCAGCAAATTCCATTGTCTCAGTTCTGTATTGCTAAGATGGACAAAGAGCAGGAAATAGAAGGGGTGCTGGGGAAGCACTGCCACAGAGCACAGGTTAATCTTATAAAACTTCATCATTTAGGTAACTAATTTCCTGATCTGTTTTCATATGAAATGTTTCATGCAGTGCCCCAATGCCCTGACAATCCAAGCATTCAACATCACAGCTGAGAGACAGATCCAGAGTATTTCCCAGCAGTGTTTTCTTGGAAAGGACTTTCCCTGGAATACAACATTCCAGGCAAACCCAGCATCCAGATTGTGCCTCCTGACATTCCCAGCCAGCACCAGAGCCCTGTGCTGCTCCACCTGGGCCTGAACTGAACAGAACCCACGGGCTGGGGACCAGCACAAGGAAATTTGGATACTGGGAAGGAATTGTTCCCTGGGAGGGTGGGCAGGCCCTGGCACAGGGTGCCCAGAGCAACTGTGGCTGCCCCTGGATCCCTGGCAGTGCCCAAGGCCAGGCTGGAGCAGCCTGGGACAGTGGGAGGTGTCCCTGCCTGTGGCACTGGATGGATTTTAAGGTCCCTCCAACCCAAACCATTCCATGAGTCTCTGAAATTCAGCTCTGGAGATGACATTAATGCCAGGGGTGATGCCATCCCCATGACACCTCGGCTCTGCTTTCCTCTGACACCATTCCCTGTGCAGCAGCAACAGCTTCCCTCTGCTGCTTACAGGTGAGGCACACTCAGGGCCTTGAGAATAAACAGGCAAAACTTTAAAAAGAATTTATCTGCACTGCAAGCCCCATCCCAGGCAGGCTGGATCCAGGGCCACGCACAGCCAATAAATTTACCACATCCTTGGAAAAGAATGTTCCCCTTGTCCTCACAGGATCACTTTGACGCAAAGCAGATTCCTGCCCCACACCAACACAAAACATCATTCAACACCTGCAAGCGCCAGCAGGACCAGGCAAAGCTGCTCACTGCAGACATCTGCCCTGGAAATCCCATCAGCCTTCCCCAGGCTGCCCAGGCTGTCCTGAGGTGTGCCCAGCTCTGTCCCAAAGGTGAGCCCAGCTCTGTCCTGAGGTGAGCCCAGCTCTGTCCTGAGAGTGAGCCCAGCTCTGTCCTGGGGATGAGCCCAGCTCTGTCCTGAGGATAAGCCTGGCTCTGTCCCAAAGGTGAGCCCAGCTCTGTCCCAAAGGTGAGCCCAGCTCTGTCCTGGGGATGAGCCCAGCTCTGTCCCAAAGGTGAGCCCAGCTCTGTCCTGAGGGTGAGCCCAGCTCTGTCCTGAGGGTGAGCCCAGCTCTGTCCTGAGGGTGAGCCCAGCTCTGTCCTGGGGATGAGCCCAGCTCTGTCCTGTAGGTGACACATCTCCTGCTGCTGGGCTTATCCTCAGGGACAGAGCTGGGCTCACCCTCAGCCCTGCACTGGAGCACAGTGGATGTCCCCAGCCCTGCCCTGGGGCACAGTGGATGCCCTCAGCCCTGCCCTGGGGCACAGTGGATGTCCCCAGCCCTGCCCTGGGGCACAGTGGATGCCCTCAGCTCCTGCACTGCTCTCAGAGTCCCTGAACACCCCTAGGCTCCACAACTTGCCCATCCCAGCCTGGTTAACACCAAGGTGGTTTCTCCAGTGCCACTCCAGGAGCAGCAGTTGCCCTGCAGAGGGGCTGGGACGGGAGAGAAGGCCCAGCCCAGGGCAGGGTGCTCAGCAGAGGTCCCCAAGGTGCAGGAGGGGCTGTGGGAACAGAGGAGGCCTCGGGGACACACACCTGCCAACAGCCTGGGGGCTGTTGGCAGGTGTGTGTCCCTGAGGCCTCCTCTGTATGGACACAGAGCAGGGCTCTGCCCCCCTCTCCCACAGCCAGGTCACCCTGACTGAACCCCCAGCCCCTCAGAGAGCTCCATCCAGCCCCTGCTCACGAGTGCAGCAGGATATGCTGCAGACAGATCCCTTTGTTATTTCCTGGCTGGAACCCCCTTCCCTTCCAGTGGCCCTCATATTTTCACGTTTCTAATTTCACTGCTACATTTTTTGGAGCATCAAATCTTCCCTGGGTTAGGGTTCTAATGCAGGGAAAATTCTGTGTGCCATATGTGAGGGGGAGCAGAACATGCTGAGTGCAGCAGTGGGTGGAAAGGTCCAGGGGGGGTTGCAGCAGAAGGAGGGGAAGACACTGCATTAAATATTGGTGTTTCAAAGCTGCTGAGCAAAGGAGGAAGGCTGTGGCAGCCAGGCCTGAGATCCTCCCCTGCTCCATCACTCCAGTCCCCAGCAGCAAGGCACAGAGTGCAGAGCCTGATGCCCAAAGGGGAACATATGGTGAGTAATTCCAAACTCATCCATTTTCCTGCTGAAAACTCAGCAGATGAATATTGCCAGTATTTGTCTGATCCTCTTCCCTGCACAAAGGGGCAAATCCTGCAAAGTGCTGAGCACCAGCAACTGCTTTGAGACAGGTCCCAGAGGTGGATCTCATGGGTGATGAGGATGCTCAGCACCTCATGCCCAGCAGGATTCCAGCTCGGCTCTGGGTGAGTTTAGCTCTCCTTATCCTTGTCAACCTGCATTTGCAACTCCACTGCCTCACTTCTGCTCCCCTCTCTCCTTTCAGAGGCTGAATACTGAGCAGGGTGATGCTGGATGAGAACATACTGATCCTGGTAAGAAAACCAAGGGATTCTGCTGGAAGTTTGGGGGCAGGAGCAGTTGTTCATTGAGAAGTTCATTTCCTGTAAATGTTGTTTCCATTGGCAGTGAGGGATAGTTGCAGGAGTTTGTGAAGTTCTGGCTGATGAGGAAGAGTAATTGCATCCCAAAACCTCAGCTCCTCACTGCAGCAGATCACTCAGCAGCACTCAGAGATCCTCAGAACCAAAATCCAATCCTCAATCCACTCACAATGCTGAACCTCATCGATTTGGGGCAGATCCCTCCTTTCTCTGACTGCTCTGGGGAAAATGGCTCTGAAATGCATCCCACTGACTTCCCAAATACTGCAGGGGAAGCTTAATGTCAGTGTGGTGTTATCCCACAAATTCCCTCAGCTGTCACCTGGTTATTGTCAGCAGTGCAGCAGGAACCTCTCCCCCCAAAGCACCTGGAGAGAACTGGGTAGCAAGGTGGGTTTGAGGTGTCCTCGCTGCTCTTTGTGCCTTTGGGGCCGAGCCCTGACACACCACACTCCCCATCCCCTGCCCAGTGTTAATAAATAATAAATAAATAATAAATGCATATTGTATTGTTGGCTTTTTTCAAATATTAAAATGAATGTCATATGTGTAATGTAAGAAAATTAAGAGGTATGGAAATATTTTATTTTAAAAAGTAGTGTGATTTCTTAGGATTATATCATATGTAGAATGTTTCTTTATGTAGTAAACTAAGGACAGCAAAGATGAGCAAGGAAATTCCCCAAATTCCTGGACTATCTGGCTGAAGATAACATGGACAGGCCTCAGAGCCTGGAATGAAGAATGGATCGATCAGAAGTGGAACGCAGGATAACAGGATAGGGGAGACTTGGAACCCAAAGAGATACCAAAAAAGGAATAGTTGAATGATGCATAGAAATCTATGAATATGTCTGAGACTCGGGCATTGAACAGAAGAGGTTTGTTAGCTAAGGTGTGCCTCTGGCATCGTGCCAAGCACCAGGCCCTATTAACTCTGTGCTTTATTTCTGTCTCCTATTGTCCCTTTTACTAAACCCTTATTAAAACCTTTTTAAATTGTACCAGGAGTGAACCTCGTTTTTCACACCAGGCTGCAGCTCCTCGTGTGCCAGAGCTCCCAGTGCTGGCAGTGAGGCCACCCAGGCCTCCCTGTCCTTAGGGCCCTGGAGAAATCCCAAACATGTCACATTCACTCTGTCCTCCCAAGCCTTTCCAAAGCTGCTCTTAAATCCCAGAGTTTGTTCAAGCAGCAGGCAGTCGTGGCTGTGCCAGGATTTTGGAGCTGCTATGGGCATGCAGCAGCACAGCCCTGCTGTTGGTAAGTACAGATATTCCAAAACCTTCCCAAAGACAGACTGTTTTTGGGAAATAGTGTCGCTGCTGTGCTGCTGTCTCTCTTTCCAAAGCCAGGCTGCCCTCATGGCTTGTCCCATCACCCTCTGATTTGGATGAAATCACTACAAACTCTTTATACTTTTCCACAACTTGAAATCTCTCCACAGCTGGGCTCCCTTGGTGCCTCAGGGGCCAAAGGTGGGAAACACCAACACCCAAGAGCCCTGGAGGCCCTGCAGGAGCAGTCCCAGGTGCTTTCAGGAAATGTCCTCCCTGTGACATTCGCAGCCTCTCTTTAGCAGCAGCCAGGGCTGAGCTCTGCCAAACCCCCGAGGGCTCCCTGGAGCTGCCTCCTGACACAGCCCCAGGGGCCTGGTTCTGCACTGACAGGGCTGTCACCAAGGCAGCCTCATGGATTATACATCATGTCATCCTCCCTGCTGCTGTCAGTGCCCTGCCAGAGCCAGCAGGGTCCTGCTGGGCCACCAGACATGGCTGGGGGCCACCAGGGCACCCTGACTGCTCTGCTGAGGGCCCTCCTGCATTGGTGGAACCCAGGGAAGCCAAAGAACTTCTCCTGATCTTTTAGGGATGAGATTCATCTCTAAAGCCCCACAAAAAGGCTTGGCCTGTGAACTAAGCCTGAGGGAGCATTCACCCCAATTTCTGGGTGAGCTGAGAGCACCAAAGAAATGAAGAGATGTTGTTTAGTGCACCACAGAAAATGGGTTTGTAGTTTTAGATTCTGCTCTATATATTAATATAGAGACAACATGGAGAACTCAGGGTGTCAGCTTCTTCTTCTTCTTC
>VZRF01008964.1:116137-146937 GCA_013396875.1 Vireo altiloquus
CACACAGAAATTGAGATAAGAACTTAATAAACAACATGAAGAACAGAAGCTGCACTTGTGATTCCTTTCTCTCCTGGTATTGAGCCTTGAAAAAGAAGAAAAAGCAGCCTGGCCAGGGGCAGCAGGCTTTGTCACTGCATCACTGTCCATCCAGGCTGGAGGACACCAAAGGTGCTGCTCTGGCTGTGCCAGGAAGGTTTGTGGGTGATGCCTCCAGCCCTGGCAGGGTTTCCAGGAGGTGTCCTGTAGGCTTTTCCCAGCGGGATCTGCTGTTTTCTGTTCCACGCTGTGCCAGACTGAGGGCTCAGCCCAGCCCTCACTGAGCTGAGCCCAAAGGAGGCAGGTTCAGCACAGACACCTGCTGAGACAGGCTGGGAATTGGTGCTTGGCTCTCAGGCACAGCCTGGCTGCACTCCTGCACCCAACTGTTGGAGTCAGGAAAAGCTTGGGAACTTTTCGTGCTCCTCTGGGTGTTTGTTTTACCCTCAGAGCTCCTCAAAAAAGGCTTGGCCTGTGAACCAAGCTCATGGGAGCATTTGCCCCAACTTCTGGATGAGCTGAGAACACCAAAGAAATGAGGAGATGTTGTTTAGTGCAACACAGAGTGTGCAGTTGGAGTTTTTAGGTTTTGCTCTATATATTATATAGAGCCAACATGGAGATTCTAGGGTGTTGGCTCCTTCTTCATCTTCTCCTCTCTTCTCCTTCTNTGAAATAAGGAACACAGCCGGGCCAGGAGTCAGGGTCCAAAGAAGAACACCTCCCCCCTGACACCCAACCTTTTATATTTTTCATATCCTGTAATTCTTTAGTGTGTCATTCTAAACTCCATATAGACTGTGAGCTGCTGTTCTCCCACTTTGGTCAGACAAAACAATTCCTCTCTAGGCCTGAAACTCAAGGACACCTTCCTGTCTCAGGCCCCGAGAAATGTAAACAGAAGTGAGTTGGGGGGAGCAAACTTGGGGTAATGACTTCATTACCTGGAGCTGTAATTGGAGGATTAACCCCCCACATGCAAATGTACAAACCTACCAAAGTGTGAAAAGCTGTGAGCCCGTGGTCCATTTTGGGTGTAGCCCCTGGGGGCTTTGACTGCCCTGAACATACCTGAAGGCCCTTCAATAAATATCCCTGCTTTTATTCTCTTCATTTTGGCTGTGTTTTTAGACAGCCCAGTAAGGCATCAGATGTGTGGCCTTGGGGGACCTCTGACACCTCACTGCTCCTGGGAACACCTTTCTGCAGCTGTTGCCACTCCCAGGCCTTGGCACCATGGACTGCTCCTGCTGGGGCTTCCACACTCATCTGCTCAAACTTTTGGGACCTTGGTGGGAAGCCCTTGACACAAAGAGAGAGAAAACTTCCACCAGGGTATGAGCAGGTCGAGGAGGGAATGGTTACACAGCCAGGGCTCAGAGCTGATGCTGAACCCCATCCTTCCTCCCAGGGCAAGAAAGCACAAAAAGGAGGATGAGGAGATGGATCCTGTGGACCAAAAGGAGACTCCCTTGGCCAAGCTGATAATGATGCCTTAGGTTTAACTTTTCTCTGTTCCCAGCCCTGCCCTGCCCAGTGTCACTCTGCAGTTCCCTGGAGCTCGTTCAGTGCTGTTCTCTCATGCTCACACTGACATAACAAAGCCTCTCCAGCTCGCTCTCCAAGGACACCCAGACCCTCCTGGGCCCAACAACTGCAAACCTTCACCTTTCATCAAATTCCATCATTGGCTAAAGTTTTAATTGGTGAGTTTATGCTGATATGCAAATGAACCAAACCTATAAAAGTGTGAAGAACTCGTGACCTGTCTCCAGCTTGGGATCCACTGAGACAAGAACCTCCAGACCCCCAGACCTTTGAAAGCCTTTCAGATAAATCTCTCCTTTATTCCCTTATTCCTGTCTGGTCTCTGTTTCTAAGTAGCCATTTAAGGCATCAATAACAAAGGCCTGCCATTGCCACCAGTAAATTAAACTGATACCTCCTAGAGCTGCCACGATGCTTTATGAACCATCTGCTCCTGGCTCCCCTTTGCTGCTGGCTGGAACTGATGTTTGCAGCTGCCCAAATTTGTCATTTCAGGCAGTTCCTCACTGCTGTGAATTTATCCAGGCCTGGTGACTCTCAGTGCAGAGGACACTTCTCCAAGACAGAGGAGGCACCCAGGCACCCCCTGGCATCCTTCTGCCTCACCCCAGCCCCACCTTGTTCCTTGCCACATCTGCAGGCAGCAAAAGGCTTTTCTCAGCTGCTGGTTAAAGCCCAGATCCTGTGGTGGGAAACCCCAAACCATCCATGAAAATCCCTTCCAGGAGTTCACCCTTTCCGTGACTTTTGGAAGAGCATTTGCAAGCAATTAATGCTCCCTTGCCTTTTTTCTCTCGACACAGAACCAGGCAAAAAAAAAAATCTCTCCTTCAAAAACCCCAGGCCACAAAGCAAGCAGGGCATTTAATGGCTCTCTGTGCTGATGCTCAGGGAAGATTCCTCTTTTCAGGGAGCATCCTTGATGTGATGCTAATGAGAGAAAATCTTTCAGAGCAGGAGAGCTCCTCAGAGATTTTAAATATCCATTTCTCAGGATTTCAGAACTTGAGTCAATATTTCACATCTACAAGGGATGAAAGGAAAGCTCGTGGGGCCTCTGCAAGCTGACTTCCAGCTTCCTGCTCTGGTTCCTGTCCTCTTGGAAACATTTCTGTGAGGCAAACCCCAGTGGCAACATGCAGGGGGTTCATAATTCAGGATATAAATTCTCTTCCATCCATTACCACTGCCCAGAGTCTCTCAGCACTCCCAAGGACTGTCCCCTTCTGTGTAGCATCTTTCACCTTCCCCACCTGGGCAAGGAAGAACCTAATGCCCACCTCATTTTTAGGCTGTGAGATGAGGATGATCATCCTCATCCCAACTCTCACATATTAAAGACATCAGAACAGAGCTGAAAAATTCATCCTGCAGAAGCACTGAAGAAGCCAGTCAGTGATGTTTACATCTCTCACTGAGCTGCTCATCCAGCAGAGATTTGGAATGAGTTTTTTACGTTTACTCAGAAGTACAAGACCATGGATTATTTCTTGTAATTTCTCCCCTGTGTTTGCAGGGAGCAGAGGCAGAGCTGTCACAGATCCCAACATGCAGGCATGGGGAAGGGAGGCTGGAAGAGTTCAGCAGGGATATCCTGCACTGCTGGGACTCAGGAGGTTTGCTGGCACTAGGTAGTGCTGACAGGTGAGGGCAGGATAAAATCATGGAGCTCTTTGGGTTGGAAAAGATAATCGAGTCCAACCATCCCCAGCACTGCCCCATGCCCCAAATGCCACATCCTCAGGGTTAAACCCCTCCAGGGCTGGGGACTCCACCCCTGCTGGAACACCCTTTCATGAAGAAATATTCCCCAATTCCCCTGAGCCCCCCTGGCCCAGCCTGAGGCTGTTCCCTCTCCTCCTGTCCCTGTTCCCTGCCAGCAGAGCCTGACCCCCCCCGGCTGCCCCCTCCTGTCAGGGAGTTGTGCAGAGCCACAAGGTCCCCCCTGAGCCTCCTTTGCTCCAGCCTGAGCTCCTTTCCCAGCTCCCTCAGCCTCTCCTGGGGCTCCTCCAGCCCCTTCCCAGCTCCTTTGCTGTTTTTACACCCAGCAGCTCTCCCATTCCAGGTCAATTCCTGATGAATTCCCAGCTCTGTCCTGCTCCCAGCCCCTGCCCAGAGCTCTGGATCTGAAACTCAGCCACCCCTGTGGGCTCACTCCAGACTCTGTCCCTGCAGAGCAGCCCAGGCTGAGGATGTGCAGCAGCTCCAGGTGCCACTGAGCACACAGGAGGTTTACACTCAGTCGTGTGCTTGGTCTTCTTTAATCTCTATTTTTAACTCACCCCCAGAGAAGCAGAAGGCTCAAGAAGGAGCTCCTGCCACACAAGGTGGAAAGTTTTATCTCTGTCCCTGCTCACCCCAGCCCTGAGCTGAACTCCCTGCAGGGCTTTAGGCTGGCTCTGAGCAGGAGAAGAGCAGGAAAGAGCTCTCCCCAAACAGTGGGACAGCCCTTCCCTAAACTTCCATGGTGCATCCTCAGCCAAGGGGGGCTGGCAAACCGAAGGGCTCCAGTATACTGATGGAGGCCCCTTGTCTTCTGAGGCTGCTCATGGAATCCCAGAATATCCTGGGCTGGAAAAGCCCCACAGGGACCATCCAGTCCAGCTCCTGGTCCTGCACAGACACCCCAACAATCCCCCCTGTCCCTGGGAGAGGTGTCCAAACACCCCCTGAACTGTGGCAGAGCTGCTCCTCAGCAAGCCCTGAACTCTGCTTTATTCCAAGCCCCAACTCTCTGAGTTTACTCTGGGGAAAATAAAGAAACAAATAAATAAAATTCCCTTTGCTTGTACACAGCAAGAAAGATAATGCCGGTTTGCTGTGGAATAAAAATGCCACCAGTTATTTATCCAGGTGAGGAATTAGGCACTGCACAAGCTAGGAAAGCTCAATGAGAAAGTAAATCCTTAGGATGGAGCACATAGGGAAAAAAAGATTAATTGATTTGTGACTACAAGGAGGTTTATTCAGAACCGTATTTATCACTACAGTGTGTTTGAGTTCGGCAGGAACTCCACTCAATTTTCTTCCTCAGCCTTTCTTCGCTGTTCAAGGAAATACATCAGCAGGAAGAGAGAAATGACACTTCATTTTAAGGAGCATCACCTTGCTTTGGAGAATAAAGTCTCCCTGGAGCTGTGGCTCTGGGACACCTGCCCAGCCCACAGCCAGGTGGGAGCTGGCAGCTGACAGAACCCTGAGCTCTGCTGCCACAGTGAAGGGACTCAGCTTTACACTCCAATTTGAGTCACTCTGCACCTCAGGGGGCTGAGGGTGACAAAGCTGCCTGGGGTGGGAGATGGGGGAGGGAAAGGGAAGATGGAGGGGAAGGGAGGATGTGCATTTTCCCTCCCGCAGCAGGAGCACCCATGGGCTGTGCCAGGGGTGCCAGGGACCCTCTGGCCCTGCAGACCTCAGCCCCGGGGCAGTTTGTCTGTCAGAGGCACAGTGGAGGCTCCTTGCAGCTCAGGACTGAGCCCAATTCCAAGCACACAGCCCAATCCTCCCCTCAGCTCCCCCTGTGCCCAGCAGCACCGGTGCCTTCCTCACAGCCAGCTCCTTCCTTTCTCCACACACAGAAATGGCTCTGTTCTTCAAAGAACTCCCAGGTCCCACCCCAAAAATCACCTCAAGCACACCCAAACCCCGGGCTGTCACACCCATCCCACAGGGAAACTGATACCAGAAACAGATAAGTGACCCCAGGCAGGAGCTGGGCAGGTCCTGAGCTGGGAATTCTCGTGGATTCTGGTTCCCTGATCCTCCTGTCCTTTCTCTATTGCCTGTTCAAACATGCATTTGCTCCTATTTACCCACTACAGCCTTAAAATACATAGAGATTTCAACACTCTAAAGACAGGTTAATCATTTATTTATTGTTTGCTTCTTATTTCAGAGGCCTGAATTACACCATAATTACTGGGAGAGAGGCTCTAATAACCCAAGCTGTTTGTCTAGCAGCCTCACTTATTCTTGCACGGCAAAACCATTATTCCCCCCCAAAATCAGAACAAAATAAGAAAAATACCCTTGAGCACTTCATCCAATTTTAAAGCGAGAGCTGTGTTAGTCCACACAAGATCCAGCAACTGAATTCCTGATCACAGGACAGATCCAGCAATAACCCTGGATCATCTGGCACAGCTCAGGCAACCCAGGAAGGAACAGGCAACTGCAGGAACTCTGCTGCCAAGGGCTTGGAAGGAGCAGAGTGAGGGAAAGCTGATGTCCTGTGCAGTCCCCTGAAGGGAAGGAGGAGGAGCCAGGCAGCCCAGAGGTGTTCCAGCTGTGCTGCCCCAGTGGGAGGAAGGAGAAGGGACCATGCAGGATCCCAGGAATGCTGCAAAGCCCTGCCACAGATGTGCTTTGGGCTCCCTTTGTGCTCTGGGCTCCATCACTCCCTGGGAAGAGGAGCTGTGGGGTCAGAGCCACCCTCTCCTTCCTCTTGTCCTGCTCATCCCAGACATCCTTGGGCTGGCTGGGAGATGGAGCTGTGCTCTGGTCCACATGGGGAGGGAGAGGTATCCACATCCCTGGCAGTGTCCAAGGGCAGGATGGAGGGGCTTGGAGCAGCCTGGGACAGTGGGAGGTGTCCCTGCCCATGGTAAGGATGGGATGGGATGGGATGGGATGGGATGGGATGGGATGGGATGGGATGGGATGGGATGGGATGGGATGGGATTTAAAGTCCCTTCCAGCCCAAACCAGTCTGGGATAAAACATAAATATTCTCCCCACAAACACTCAGGACTCCCAACATTTGTCTCCACACTGTCCCGGCCGTGCCTTGCTGCGAACATTTAAAGACGTTTTCCCTTAATTCCCAGTTTTCCCTGCTTCTTCTGGAAAATGAGCCATGACACATGAGCCATTTGCAAATCGCTGCAAGTGTGACTTTGGCTGCATTTCCATGGCAACTCTCCCCCCTGCATCCCCAGCCTCTGGATGTGCATTCCCGGCAGAGTGGGGCTGCAGACACACATCGTTATATTTAATCTGAACAAGTGTGTACCTGAGTTGACTTTATTTCATGAAACTGCATAAGAAATTAAATTCCTCTCACTATTTCCTGCTCTCCCATCCTGGTGTCATTACTTGCAGGGCTCTGCCATTACTTGTTGGCATTTTGCATCAGTACATAATGATACAATATCAGATAATGTTAAGATGCAGAAACCACTCCAAACACCAGACAGCAATTTTCTGCTCAGTTTCCCAATTTAACCTGAATTGATACTACACTGTAAGTCTGGATGAGGTTCAGGGACTGCTCTAATTAGAGCAGCATCTTGGGTAGCAGCACTCACTTGCATCCTGCCTTTCTGGTCCCGGCCTTGATAGGGCAATTAAGAGGCAGAAGAGAGAACTCCTCTCCAAGATGTGTCCTAATGAACAGCTCCAGGTCCTGCTACACCTCATCCTCTGATCCTCCAGCCCAGGAGCTCTGAGCGCTCACAGAATTCATTGTGTTTCATAAATCCCACTTCAAGTGGACAAGTTCAACTTCCCCTGCCCAGAAAAAAGCTGTGGGAAGGTGAGCACACCTCGTGGGCCACAACTCCTGCAGCTCCTGCAGTGAGGCCCAGGCAGCTCAGGAGTTAAAAAGTGCCCAGCAGTGGCACCAGAGCCACGGGCAGGGACTGAGCCCAGCAATTGCCCTGCACAGGAGGCACAACTTCTGCCCTGGGCAGTGCCCAGCCCTGAACAGGCTGCCCAGGGAGGGGCTGGAGTCTCCCTCAGCGGGGATATTGCAGAGGCACACGGACACACTGCTGTGCCCTGTGCTCTGGGATGGCCCTGCCTGGGCAGGGAGGTGCCACCAGTGACCCTCTGGGGTCCCCTCCAGCCCGGCCCAGTTTGTGGTTCCCCACCTCTCCTAACCACTGGCACAGCAAATATTCTCCTGTTGACTCAATTCTGGTCTTTTCCACCCAAAAAAAGGGGTCACACGTGATGGCAGCAGCCTGGCCCAAGCTGGGGATTCACCCACTGCCCTCACATGAGGCCACAGCAAATACATGGACACAAGCAAAGGATGGTTCTTCCCTGCTGGCAGTCCAAAGAACCTGTGGGAGCTGTGCTGGTCCCCCCAGGAATCCCCCTCGGCCCCATGAGCCCCATGCAAGGCAGAGGGCCCTGCCCACCCCTGTGGGATGGCAGCAGCTACTGAGCCCCCAGGGACTGAGGGAGGAGCTGCTCCATGATAAATCCTTCTTCCACAGGGATCACTGAGAGCTCCACCTGCTGAGGAGCAGGGTGGCAGTGAAACACCCTCCTGAGTCCCCATGAAACACCCTCCTGAGCCCTCATGAAACACCCTCCTGAGTCCCCATGGAACACCCTCCTGAGTCCTCATGAAACACCCTCCTGAGTCCCCATGAAACACCCTCCTGAGTCCTCACGTGGAACACCCTCCTGACTCCCCATGGAACACCCTCCTGAGTCCTCATGCAACACCCTCCTGAGTCCTCATTACCCCCTTTTTCCCCACAAAACCATGCATGAGCTGAGAAAATTGCAGTTTGGCCAAGGCTCTCAAGCATGGGGTGGGATTTTTGGAGCTGCCCAGTGCTGCTCGACTCTGATGATTTTTGTGAGGCCCTCCCAGCTCAGGATATTCTTTCCAGTGACTGTTTCATGGTGCTGTGGAGAGGACAAACACAGCCCTACTGCATCCACGGGGCTGGGTCCCACCCCAGGCCATTCAGTGAACGACTCCATGGGGTGAGATAAAAACCCCTGGGTAGAATGTGCCCAAAGGAGCCTTGGCTGCATCCTTCCCTCTTGGAAGGCCACTGGCAGGAGCTGCCTTCTGTGCAGCTCCGTGGCCAAATGCGGGAGGGAAGCTGGCACACGGAAAGGCAGCAGGAATGTTCAAAGCAGGGGCTGAGCCTTTTGTGCTGCCTTCATCTGAGCTCAGCTGGGGGATCCCTGCAGCCCCAGAAACTCCTTTTAGCCAATGCCTGTGGATAGAACTTCCTGTGTCTCCAGCCAAGCCTATGAGGATATGGAAAATAAACCCCTCACACCCAGCTCTCCCAGTTTCATCCTGCAGAAACTGAGCCTAAATGAGGCAAAGCCAGGATGAGATGAAAACTAAACAAAGCCAGGGTTTGCTAGTTTAAGCTATCAGAGATGCATCTCTCCTCAGGAACATCTCTCACAGAGATGCCCGTGGCAGATGAAGAAATCCATGTGGAAAATAGGGCAGTTTAAATGGATGTATCCAAACCAAAGCCACGGCAGCATTTGGTCACACATTCCATGTGCTCACCTCTCATGCCGTGGTTTGAGTGCCACCTGCTCAGACACAACCTTGTGTTATGTCATTTATCAGATACGGGGCAGTCTGAGAATCTGAATCAGAAGTGGCCCCATCACAGGTGTAAAAAAGTGTCAAATGCCAACAGGAACCACAGGCCACACTCAGAATTTTAGCCACCACCTCCCACCACACAGAAATGTCACCATACCCAGTGACACCAATGGCTGGGCATGGTCAAGAAACAGAACTTTTCCAAAGAGGAGAAAAAAGAGGGATTTCAGCATTCATTTCAGTCTCACTGGATATATTGGTTTTTCCCCTAGGGAAAGGGGAAAGATGAGAAAATCCCTGATTTCACTGATCCTGATTTTTCCCTTAGGATCACTGAGGTTGGAAAAGCTGTCCCAGTCCAAGCTGTGCCTGATCCCCACCTTGTCCCCAGCCCAGAGCTCTGAGTGCCACCTCCAGGGATTCCCTGGGCACCTCCAGGGATGGGCACTCCAAACCTCCCTGGGCAGCTCCTGCCAAGGCCTGAGCACCCTTTCCATGGGGAAATTCCTGCTGCTGTCCACCCTGAGCCTCCCCTGGCCCAGCCTGAGGCTGTTCCCTCAGTTTCTGAAGGACAGCACTGTCCCAGAGCGAACATGTGCAGCACCTTGTTCAGGATGTTCATCAAAACCAGGAAGCATCAGCTGAGTCCAGCAGATCCCTGTGCACCCTCCCCACGGTGACTGGGACAGGATCTCGTTTCCAACTCCCTCCTACAAGTTCCAAGGGCTCCAAGCAAAGGCCTGGCAGCAAACCCCAAAACGCAGAACACTGACCTGGGACTACCCAAGCTTTGGTTTCCCATCCCTGCTCTGACCCGAACCAACCTGCAGGCTGAGAGGTTTCACACCTCTCCCAAAACCCAAACCCAGGAGCCCTGGGCAAGCTTGGCTGCAGCTGCTGAGGCACCACTGAAACTTCATTTTGGAAAAAGAAATGGCAAAAAGAAGGAATTGAACCCAAGGCTTTCCCAGAGGAGCATCTCAGGTCCAACTGCTCTGGCTGAGGGTGAGGCCAACACCAGATCCTTCCTGGGGCTCCAGACTTGGGCTTCCAACTTTAACCCCTCTGCAGTTCCATCTCCACAATAAGAAATCGTTTCCCTTTAAAAGGAGCTGCTCCAGTGCAATATTCCCTCATGCACAGGAAATTAAGACACTTCACAAAACTGATTCCTGTGCCCTGCTGGCCACAGAGCTTCTCTGGACACACACTGGGGAAGCACTTCCACCTCTTTGAGCTGAGTTTTTCTAAACAGCTGGAAAGTTCTGAACTTTGTTTTTCCAAATGAAAAACTGCATCAAAATGGGCATTTATACACGGCTGGGGCAGGGGAGGTACCAGNGACTCTGATGATTTTTGTGAGGCCCTCCCAGCTCAGGATATTCTTTCCAGTGACTGTTTCATGGTGCTGTGGAGAGGACAAACACAGCCCCACTGCATCCACGGGGCTGGGTCCTACCCCAGGCCATTCAGTGAACAACTCTGTGGGGTGAGATAAAAACCACTGGGTCGAATGTGCCCGAAGGAGCCTTGGCTGCATCCTTCCCTCTTGGAAGGCCACTGGCAGGAGCTGCCTTCTGAGCAGCTCCGTGGCCAAATGCAGGAGGGAAGCTGGCACACGGAAAGGCAGCAGGAATGTTCAAAGCAGGGGCTGAGCTTTTTGTGCTGCCTTCATCTGAACTCAGCTGGGGGATCCCTGCAGCCCCAGAAACTCCTTTTAGCCAATGCCTGTGGATAGAACTTCCTGTGTTTCCAGCCAAGCCTATGAGGATATGGAAAATAAACCCCTCACACCCAGCTCTCCCAGTTTCATCCTGCAGAAACTGAGCCTAAATGAGGCAAAGCCAGGATGAGATGAAAACTAAACAAAGCCAGGGTTTGCTAGTTTAAGCTATCAGAGATGCATCTCTCCTCAGGAACATCTCTCACAGAGATGCCCGTGGCAGATGAAAAAGTCCATGTGGAAAATAGAGCAGTTTAAATGGATGTATCCAAACCAAAGCCACGGCAGCATTTGGTCACACATTCCATGTGCTCACCTCTCACGCCATGGTTTGAGTGCCACCTGCTCAGACACGACCTTGTGTTATGTCATTTATCAGATACGGGGCAGTCTGAGAATCTGAATCAGAAGTGGCCCCATCACAGGTGTAAAAAAGTGTCAAATGCCAACAGGAACCACAGGCCACACTCAGAATTTTAGCCACCACCTCCCACCACACAGAAATGTCACCATACCCAGTGACACCAATGGCTGGGCATGGTCAAGAAACAGAACTTTTCCAAAGAGGAGAAAAAAGAGGGATTTCAGCATTCATTTCAGTCTCACTGGATATATTGGTTTTTCCCCTAGGGAAAGGGGAAAGATGAGAAAATCCCTGATTTCACTGATCCTGATTTTTCCCTTAGGATCACTGAGGTTGGAAAAGCTGTCCCAGTCCAAGCTGTGCCTGATCCCCACCTTGTCCCCAGCCCAGAGCTCTGAGTGCCACCTCCAGGGATTCCCTGGGCACCTCCAGGGATGGGCACTCCAAACCTCCCTGGGCAGCTCCTGCCAAGGCCTGAGCTCCCTTTCCATGGGGAAATTCCTGCTGCTGTCCACCCTGAGCCTCCCCTGGCCCAGCCTGAGGCTGTTCCCTCAGTTTCTGAAGGACAGCACTGTCCCAGAGCGAACATGTGCAGCACCTTGTTCAGGATGTTCATCAAAACCAGAAAGCAGCAGCTGATTCCAGCAGATCCCTGTGCACCCTCCCCATGGTGACTGGGACAGTATCTTGTTTCCAACCCCCTCCCACAAGTTCCAAGGGCTCCAAGCAAAGGCCTGGCAGCAAACCCCAAAACGCAGAACACTGACCTGGGACTACCCAAGCTTTGGTTTCCCATCCCTGCTTTGACCCGAACCAACCTGTAGGCTGAGAGGTTTCACACCTCTCCCAAAACCCAAACCCAGGAGCCCTGGGCAAGCTTGGCTGCAGCTGCTGAGGCACCACTGAAACTTCATTTTGGAAAAAGAAATGGCAAAAAGAAGGAATTGAACCCAAGGCTTTCCCAGAGGAGCCTCTCAGGTCCAACTGCTCTGGCTGAGGGTGAGGCCAACACCAGATCCTTCCTGGGGCTCCAGACTTGGGCTTCCAACTTTAACCCCTCTGCAGTTCCATCTCCACAATAAGAAATCGTTTCCCTTTAAAAGGAGCTGCTCCAGTGCAATATTCCCTCATGCACAGGAAATTAAGACACTTCACAAAACTGATTCCTGTGCCCTGCTGGCCACAGAGCTTCTCTGGACACACACTGGGGAACCACTTCCACCTGTTTGAGCTGAGTTTTTCTAAACAGCTGGAAAGTTCTGAACTTTGTTTTTCCAAATGAAAAACTGCATCAAAATGGGCATTTATACACGGCTGGGGCAGGGGAGGTACCAGGAAATGTTCCACCCCTGAAAAATCCCCCAACTTCTTCATTTTTTAACAGTGAGGGCGCAAATCAGCCCAATTTCCTTTCATTAGGAGTTGTTATGTTGTTCTTGCCTTCTCTGAAAAAGTTCACAGGAGAAAAAGAATTCCCAACAAGCTTTCATTTGAATTGATTCCTATTCAACCCAATGAGGTCATGCATGTTTAATGATCATCATCCCTATTACAGATGGAAAATCAACTTCCTCTGATGTTGCCATGCTAATTATCATCTCATTTGTTTGGCAATGGCATCACCCAACCGATGGAGATTATGGAAAACCAGGAGCAAAAAGACCTGTACAGAGCATTGCAAAGAGTGGCCAGCACTCAGCAAAGCCCTGGGTGGATCACAGGCAGCACCAGCTGCAGATTCCTTTTAGCTCTCCCAAGGCAGGAACAGGCTCAAGGATTTTGCCACAGTGAACTTTCAGCAAAATAAAGAGGAAAAACGGCATGAAAAAACCATCCCATCCCTTGAATTGCTGGGAATGGAGGGGGACAGGAATTAAAGACGAGGCTTTGAAAGGGAGAAAGCATTTGTGAAACTCAAGGCTGCTCCAAACACCAGCTCAGGCCTCTCAGACTGGGAATGAAACACAGAATCATGGAATGGTTTGGGTTGGGAGGAGCATTAAAAACCACTTCATCCTACCCCTGCCATGGCAGGGACACCTCCCACTGTGCCAGGCTGCTCCCAGCCCCAATGTCCAGCCTGGCCTTGGGCACTGCCAGGGATCCAGGGGCAGCCACAGCTGCTCTGGGCACCCTGTGCCAGGGCCTGCCCACCCTCCCCTACTCTGGGCACATTTGTGGAAATCCCTGGCAGCAGCAGCCCCTCCATCCCTTTGCCAGCCTGTCCCTGGGAAGTTCCCAATTCCCTGGCAGTGACAATGACATCAGCCCCTGATGATGATGCCTTAGGTTTGANAATTGATGCTGCTATCAAAGTGGGAAGAACTCGGGAGCTGTCATTGTCCATTTTGGGATGCACTGAGGCAGGAGCCTCTGGAGGCCAGAGTGTGACCTCTGAAGGCCTTTGCAATCAATCCCTCCTTTATTCCTTTATTCCTGTCTGGTCTCTGTTTCCAGGGAGCCATTTAAGGCATCAATGATGCTGTTGCTTCAAGACTCTTCAAAACTGAGCTGGGGTCAGGGACGAGAGCAGACAAAGCAAACCCAAAACCTGCAGTGGACTGGAAATGCTCCTTTTTGCTCCCAGGGAAGGAGGTAAACTTGATGCTAATCTCTGCTCCGAGCAAGTGTAATCCTTCTGCATCCCAATAAACTGTGGCATCTACAAGTACAGCTCCAGCACATCAGTGCAGCCATGTGTGTGACCCAAAATAAGAACAGGAGGACCAGGAGACTGCTCTCCAAAGCAGCTGGGTGTGCAGAGCTCTGCAATGGTTATTAGGCTCGTTTAAGTACCAAATTAACCAAAGAGTGGGAGGAAAGAGTGATGAAACCAGAATCTGATCTCCTGCTCCAAGTTTAACCTTAGCTTGGCAGCTCTGTCTGCTTCTGTGCTTATTTTTAATTTAGTAATGCTCTGATGATTTATTTCTATATTAAAGCCTGTTTCACAAAAGCTGAAACGACTGCAGGAGCAGCAAATTCTCCCTCAGAGCTGAACCAAAGCCACTTCTGCAGGCACACAGGGAACTTGGGCTGCTTTAAGGCCAGCTGGGCCAAGGGAAGCACTGCTCCCTGCAAAAAAAGCACTCAAACTACATTGTCTGCCCTGCTAAAATGGAGAACGTGGCTCTGCTGTAAGCCCTGAGCACTGCTGGGGTCGCACAGCCTCTTGCTTTGTGTCAAGGCCTCCCTGGAAATCTTGGACAGCGCCGAGAGCTCCTTTGGATGGAAGATGTGGAGGCACCACCAGCCACAAAAACTGCCAATCCTGTAGGATCCTTGTTCCCATGAATTCCCAAGTGATTTTTCCTGGCAGTGACTGCAGGTCCCCATCCCCAAATCAGAGGGAACAATCCAGCAAAGCAGCCATCTGCTCCCCCCTTCTCCTCGTTCCCATTCCAAAAGCAACTGGGATCTCTCCTCTCCTTCCTTTCTGCTTTATTTTTAGAGCATCTTGGGCCAGAGCTCAGCTCCCCACCCTGATCACTTCACCCTGTGTGCCTCTCCCTCCTTCCAACCACGTTTTCCTCCAGCAGCAGTATTCTGGTGGACACTTTTGACCAGTGGACAGAGAGATTTGCAACACAAAGAAAACAAAACATCTTGTGCATTAGACAGACCTAGATCAGAAATTCACTGAGGACGGGGAAAGAGCTTCGGCAGATTTTGTCATCTCGGAGAAAACCAGATTTTTCATTCTGTTCCCTCTCAGAAAAGTGACAAACCCGTGAGTGCCCACACACAAGTGCAGCTGCCTACAGACACAGAGAAAATACAGAACTCAGAGCTCCTGGAGCTCGTTTGTTTTCTGCTCTGGAGATGATACCTGCACAGCTGTCAACTGGAGCACAGAGATAAGCCTAAACACGGGGCTGATACAGCTCTCAGGAAGGGTTCCCATCCCTTTCCTTCCCCAAGGAGAAGCCAGCAATGCACTGAGATGTCCCAATTCCCTGGGAAAGAGAGGGAGCCTCAGAGGAGGTGCTCCATGAGGGTAATGGGGGGACTGGAGCACCTCCCCACAGAGCCAGGCTGGGAGAGCTGGGATTGCTCAGCCTGGGGAAGGGGAGGTTGTGTGTGACCTCACAGCACCTCCAGGGTCTGGAGGGGCCACAGGGAAGGCAGAGAGGGAGCCTGCATCAGGAACTGGAGGGGCAGGACACAGGGAATGGGGTCAAACTGATGGAGAGTGGGTTTAGATGGGATATTGGGAAGGAATTGTTCCCTGGGAGGGTGGGCAGGCCCTGGCACAGGGTGCCCAGAGCAGCTGTGGCTGCCCCTGGATCCCTGGCAGTGCCCAAGGCCAGGCTGGACATTGGGGCTGGGAGCAGCCTGGGATGGTAGAAGGACCAAGGTTTGATCCTTCTGTGAAATTCCAACACGTGCAGGGAAGAGCAGGTTTTAACAGTCCCATTTTCCTGCATCAACTACTCCATCCCAACAGCTTCATATCCTGATCTGCCTCATTGTCCCTTCCAGTGCACACAGCCCACCAGGGAGCTTCCCAGTTCCTCCAAACTTGGAGTAAAATACATCACACTTCATCCTCAAACCCTTTCTCAGTGCCAGCCTTTGCTTCTGCCTCTGTTTTGGCCGCCCATGTTCTTGACACATTTAATGGTTCAACTGCAGTCCCACTCAGGACTGCCACAGTTTCAAAATCAGATGTGGCACCTTCCCTGGACACCGCAGCTCTCCAAGTTTTTAGTTCTGCCTGATTGGAGTTCGTACCATGAGGAATTCACAATTCCTTGGCACCCTGCCTTAGCTGACTTCCCACATCTCAAGAAAAAGTTCTGTCATTGCAATAGGAAAAGAAAAAAGGAACTTTCCCCTAAAAAAGAAGCCAGAACCACAGGATCACGTGGCCATTACATCCCATTTGTGGGGAACCTTGGAAACCTGTCAGCTGCTCTTCCCTCTGATGCCTTAAATGGCTCCCTAGAACCAGAGAGCAGACAGGAATAAAGGAATAAAGGAGGGATTGATTGCAAAGGCCTTCAAAGGTCACACTCTGGCCTCCAGAGGCTCCTGCCTCAGTGCATCCCAACATGGACAATGCCAGCTCCCGAGTTCTTCCCACTTTGATAGCAGCATCAATTCCCCAAGCAGAAGCCAGGCAAGGATGGAATTTGCCCAAGCTTGCCCCCCTCTCGCCAAGATGAAGGTTTGCAGTTGTTGGGCCCAGGAGGGTCTGGGTGTCCTTGGAGAGCGAGCTGGAGAGGCTTTGTTATGTCAGTGTGAGCATGAGAGAACAGCACTGAACGAGCTCCAGGGAGCTGCAGAGTTCCACTGGGCACTGCAGGGCTGGGAACAGAGAAAAGGTAAAACCTAAGGCATCACCTCCCAGGGCCAAGCTGCTCGAGCAGCAGCAATAAAGGGGAGCAGGGAAGGCAGTCAGGGCACAGGTCTGTGGCTGTGGCTGAGGGCTTTTGTCACCCCCAGAAGAACAGAGTGGTGACAGGGGGGACCTGGGGGGACCAGTGCCCCTGCAGGCAGCAGTGCCCTGCTCAGCACAGGGAAGAGTTCCTCCCAACCACGCCTGGCAGTGCCTTGGGGAAGGACTGACAGAGCAAACCTGAGCCTCCCTCTCCACAGGGAGTGAGGAGCCTCTGCACCGTTCCTGGGTGTGGAGCCCACCCTGTGCCACCTTCTCCCAGCACCAAACTGTCCTCCTAAGCCCAGTTCTCCCATTCAGACCAGTTTGCTGCAACCACTGAGGTCTTACGGCAGCACTCAAAAACGCTGGCAGATGTTCACCTAAATATTTCATGTCTTTTTCTTTTCCCCTCCCGAACTACTTCTTCCTGAAGGGAAAGCACAGAGAGGGCAGAGAGGAGGGGGAAGGACTCAGCAGGGGCTGCTGTTCAGCAGGGCTGTGACGCTGCCAGCCATGGCCGTGGGCTGTGCTGGGGTAATGCCACACCAGTACTGCTCCCTGTGATGCCAGGATGATTTTTTGCTTTTTCTTTCATACCCCTCTCACACACTCTTTTATAGTTTGATGCATTCTCAGTGCTTTTAGCCCACACACTGTGACTTCCCAAGGCTGATAACTCAGCTCAGCCCCACGGCACCGTTAAACCAGGAGAGCAAACATCCTGGGAGCCCCAGACACCAAGGGCCTCTCCAGAACACATTTTGGAAGCTCAGACAGGCCCAGCCAGGGGGAAGGTTCCTCACAATGAGGGCTTCACTCCAGCCTCTCATTGGGGGACCTTTGATAGATGTGCTAATTAGCAAGGCCTATAATTGTGTGCATTTCAGGGCATTCCACTTGAACCAAGTGCTGCACCCAAGGATCCTGAAATAAATCCCGAGGTAAAAACCCCTTTTCCCCATCAACTGTGTTTTGGTTTTAATTTTAAGACCAGGGAAAGGCAACACCTAAACACCTGCAGGTTTAAACCAGGCCTAAAGAAGGAAGGAGATGGGCTGCAGGGCACTACAGGGCTGCTCCCCCAGGGCAGACCCAGCCCCTCACAGCCACCCAATTTCTCTGTGTCCTGTGCCAGGCTCTCAGCAGCTCCGTGCCCCCAGCAGAGCTGAGCATGCCTGGGCACTGATCAGAGCAAAGCGAGCACGAGTCAGGTCAGGCTCAGAACAACCTCGAGCTGTGCTCATTAACGAGGAGCTGCTCGTTTTGTGAGCAGCAGAGCAGCTACAAGGCACCAGGGATTGAGCAAGGTGTTCATTAAGCACCACGGGGCCCACATGGGGCACAAAGCTCCCTCAGCTGTCACGGCACAGCCTCGGCCAGGGCTGCTCCCAGCAGCTGCTCCCAGCCTCCATCCCCTGGAACAGGCTTTGGCTCTGCCCTCTCAGCACTGGAAGCACAGAGAGTTTCTGATTTGGGGACCCCAGAAATCTTAATGAGCTCTGAGGATCCCTCCCCACCCCATGGCCTGTCCAGGTAGGGTTCCTAGCCCTGAGCCTGAGAGCAATGACAGGATTTGTCTTTACAAACTGTGGGGCTGCTGGTAGACAAAATCAGCACTGAGAGAGAAAAGAAACAATGGGAAGGATTCCACTGATTGATGAATGGAAGAAGATGTTTGCCTTTACAAACACAGTGTAAGTCTGCTGATAAATAAAATTGGATATTGAAAGATGAAAGAAACAATGGGGAAAACCCATGAATTCCATAAATAATTAAGAATTAAATGGGAGGGATTATACATTAGAAGGGAATCTTAGGTATGAGGTGTTCTGGGAAGTCTGTGCCTCTCAAGTACCTCAGGCAATGGGGAAAGAGAGAGGGAAATGAGGAAATTGGGATAAAAAGGAGGCTGAGCCCTCCAAAAATCTGAGAGACCCCAGGGGAATGGCCCATGGCCTCTCCCTTTATTTGAATAAAGGGACTCCTCTGTCTCCTCTTTGGACATAAACCCCTGCTGTTTGTGGATTAATATTCCTCAATAGCCAAAGCTGAGGTGCCCGTGGTGGGGAAGTGGGAGCAGGGCTGATGCAGTACCTCCCCAAGCCCTGCAGGATCAGCAGGGCTGATGCTCACCTCGGAAGCTCCCACAAATGAGCTGCTGTGGGTGGGGAGCCCACAGCCAGCCCCAGTCATTTCCAGGCACTGCCAGGATCTGGAGCCTCAAAAACCAGCAACTGAAATGTGTTCCTGGGTGACTTCACTTGCACATGGAAAATGAAATGCCAAAATTCCCTGGCAGCAGTGCAGGCTGCGGAGCTCAAGCTGTGCTTTGGAGGAGCCCAGCACTAACTCCACCAAGAGCCAGGCTGGGTGCAGAAGGCAGCAAATCCCAGCTCTGGAGTTGTTCATCCCCAAAGGTGAGGTGGAGAATGGGTGGGGGCACCCATGGGTGTCATGGAATGCCAGAATGTCTTGGGTTGGAAGGAACCTTAAAGCTCACCCCATTCCACCCCTGCCATGGCAGGGACACCTCCCACTGTCTCAGGCTGCTCCCAGCCCCAATGTCCAGCCTGGCCTTGGGCACTGCCAGGGATCCAGGGGCAGCCACAGCTGCTCTGGGCACCCTGTGCCAGGGCCTGCCCACCCTCACACGCAGGAATTCCATCCCAATATCCCATCTAAACCCACTCTCAGTTTAATGCCACCTGCCTGGTCCTGCTACCCCATCCCTTGTCCCCAGTCTCTCTCCATGTTTCCTGCAGCTCCCTCAGGCCCTGCAAGGCCACCCTGAGCTCACCCCAAAGCTTCTCCTCTCCAGGTGAACATTCCCAGCTCTGCCAGCCTCTCCTCCCAGCAGAGCTGCTCCATCCCTCTGCTCATCCTGGAGCCTCCTCTGGACTCCTCCAGCAGCTCCAGGTGCTCCCTGTGCTGGGCCAGGCCTGGGGCAGCTCTGCAGGTGAGGTCTCAAGGACCATCAGGACCCTCCCAATGCTCTCCCTGAGATTTCCCATTTGCAGATTTCCAAAGCTGTGCTGCAAACTCAGCACATGGGGAGGTGGTTCTGCCTGCCTGGGTTTGCCAGGCCCCTGCTCACACTCCACGAGCACCAGGAAAGCATTCCAGGGTGGAATTTCAGGAAGATTCAGCTCAGACTCTCCAGGGGCTCTGGGCAGGGAGGGATGGGAGAGTTTGTAAAACCTCCTGTGCTCCAAGGCTGAGGCAGCTGGGAGCTCCCAGGGCATCCAACACTTACTGCTGCAGCCCTGGAGGATGAGAGCAAGGATCCATTTTTCCTTTAATTTAATCTAGGTCTATTTATGCACTGCTGACTGCAAAGGACAGTGAATTAAAGTGCACATGAAAGGAAATCGTAGCCCTCAGCACTGGCTCTCAAACACTCTCTAAAGTCTGTTTGATGAAGAGCTGCTCTGCTTTGTCACCGAGCGCCATCGGCTCCGTTAGCACTGCTTTGTTTTGAGTCCCCACCTCCAAAGTCATTAAATACTTGCTTTCTAATGAAAATGGATTGGCTTTGGCCAATAAATCACTTAAAAGCCATCTGCCAATGAAAAAAAAATTCAAAGAGCCAAATTCCCCCAACTCCTCGTCGCATATTTTTCCCCTCTGCTTTGGTTTTAGAGGGGAAATATGTTTGGATAATCCATCAACGGCAGCTTTCTCCTGGGAAGTGTGAACAGACCACAGAAAAGGCTCAGCTTGGCTTTGGCTTCCAAAATCGCTTCATGGACCACTCGGAAACAATTCAGGCAGCAGGGTATGAGCTCCGAATATTGGTGCTGCCCCAGATTGTTTTGTTTTCATTAATAAGATTATTGCAGTGAAAACAGGCTCTCTGAAGCTTAATTTTCCCAGCAATTGTTAAATAATTCAATACTCATCTTTTCTGTCTCTTTAATGCCTCTGAAAAATCAAAACCCGTCACAAATTAAAGGCCAAATCCTGTTTACTCTTTCCAATTCTAAAGCAAGTCTGACATCAATAAAGGCTGTCTTTGTGACTTGGGCTCAGATTAAAGTTCTGTCAGTGCGAGTAGTTTTTATTTTTTCAACTAGGAGCATAATTTTTTTTTTCTTTTTAATCAAAATAATTCTCTTATGCAAAGCTCTAAAACTACAAAAGCAAATGCTTCCAGTACGTCCAGCGTGGTTTTCTTCATAAAAATGGATTACACGAACATTTTCTACCAATAAACTACAGCTCCCTTCCGGAAGGAGAATTTGCTCCCTTGCCTGCACCTCTGTTCTCCCCATGAAGGGATGAGGGAAGGCTCAGTGTCCCTGCCCAGTTTTCAAGGCCCTTCAGGGAGAAGCTGGGCTGGTGCTGGAAGGATTTAAGTTTTACTTGCAGTAACACCTTGGATTTGGCCAAGAGTGGTGGTTTTGTAGAATCACAGAATAACCCAAGCTGGGAGGGACCCACAGGATCATTAACCCAACTGCTGGCCCTGCTCAGAGCCCCCAGCAATCCCACCCCTCCCAGCCCTTCTCCACCTCCCTGTCCCTCCTTTGGATCATCTCCAACAACCCTGGATCTGTCTCATGTTGCCCCAAACTGCTCCCAGTGCAGAGCAGAGTGGGACAATCACAACCATAAAACCTTTCTAAAGTGTCCCACGGTTCCCAGAACAATGATGGCATTTGCACCATTGTCAATGAGCCAAGGAAGACTTCCTGCATTCATCTGCATCCAGGAATCACTGAAACACCCCAGGAACCCCCAGATCCCTGTCCTGACTCCAGCCAGCCACTTCTCAGGGAAAGCAGGGAAATGTTCTGGTGGCAACCAGCCCCACCCAAGGCTGGGCAGGGCTCCAGGGTTCCATCAGCACCAGGCTGGCTCAGCACCCATGGGTGGATCTCCCCCATTCTGGGAAGGGCACATCCATCCCTGGGGCAGATATTTAATACCAAACCCAAATGCCACTCCATGTCCCATCTCAAGAGTGCTCAAACACTGCTTTTGCAAGGTCACTTGGCCAAACCAGCCAGGCACAAGCCCAGCCAGGTCCCTCTGATGCCTTAGAGTTTAACTTTTCTCTGTTCCCAGCCCTGCAGTGCCCAGTGTGACTCTGCAGGTCCCTGGAGCTCGTTCAGTGCTGTTCTCTCATGCTCACACTGACATAACAAAGCCTCTCCAGCTCGCTCTCCAAGGACACCCAGACCCTCCTGGGCCCAACAACTGCAAACCTTCATCTTGGCGAGAGGGGGGCAAGCTTGGCCAAATTCCATCCTTGGCTGAGTTCTGCTTGGGGAATTGATGCTGATATCAAAGTGGGAAGAACTCGGGAGCTGTCATTGTCCATTTTGGGATGCACTGAGGCAGGAGCCTCTGGAGGCCAGAGTGTGACCTCTGAAGGCCTTTCCAATCAATCCCTCCTTTATTCCTTTATTCCTGTCTGGTCTCTGTTTCCTGGGAGCCATTTAAGGCCTCACCTCTGCTGTGTCCCTGGGAAGCTGCACAAACACATCCTGCGCTCCCAAAGCTTCTCCCAGGCTCACAGAGGAATCCCTTTGGACTCTCTCCCAAACCCTGGTGCTTCGTGGGGACCTTGCCACCTTTCAGCAAGGTTTGGATCTTCTGCTCTGGATGCAGCCAATCCCGATGAGAGACTTCCAAGAATGCAGAAATGAGACCCAGCACTGACATCCATGGAGATCCTCATCCCATGGGCGGCTGCCAACCAGCTCCAGGTGCCCCCTCAGCAGAGGCTCTCCAGGCACTGACATCAATCTGCTCCTCTTGTAAAACCTGACACCATTACAAATTACTGCAGCCCTTCTTTACCCTTGGCACTAAATTAGGCAACGTTAAAAACGAGCAGATGAAGGGTTCCTCATAAAGGGGCCCAACAGCAGCTATCTGAGCTCCAGCATGTCCATGGCAGCTTTCTCACACCACAGGGAATCTCTGGGAAGTTTAAGAGCTTCAAATTAGCACACCAGGGAGTGAAAGTCACTTTGTGCAGCCAGTTGAGGATCACTTCTCCCCGTACCGTTAACATAAAAATCGAGAAAGTCAATTAAAAGATTTTTTACTATGTGGCCTCAAATCACCCCCAAAAAACCCTCAGCACTAAAAGGAAAACCTGAACTGAGAACACTGAAGAGGTTCTAGCTGGAGTACTTTAGAAGCTGATAAAGCACTTGATGGCTTTAATTTAATCTGGAGATGGATGACAAAGTTATTGAGGTCATGATTCTGACCTAAATCTTCCCTCTGCTACATTTTGAGCCCAAACAAGACAGACACTAATTAAACAAAAAAAAAAAAAAAAATCCTTCCATTTCTTCTCTTCAAGGCTGGGTTGGATGGGGCTTGGAGCAGCCTGGGCAGTGGGAGGTGTCCCTGCCCGTGGCAGGTGGTGGAACAGGATGGGCTTTAAGGTCCCTTCCAACCCAAAATATTCAGAGCTTCATTCTCTGTGGCAGCCAGGAGTGATCAGACCTTGGGGTTTCAGCTTCACACCCCTGGGAGCACAAGTCTCCAGGAGCTGAGGATGGATGGGTTTGATTTGTTTTGGTGTTTACACAACAAGATGTTTGCAGCAGCTCTTTCCAGAAGCACCAACCAAACCTCACCTGGGGAAGAGCCACAGAATCCCAGAACAGTTTGGGTTGGAAGGGATCTCAAAGCCCATCCAGTGCCACCCCTGCCATGGCAGGGACACCTCCCACTGTCCCAGGCTGCTCCCAGCCCCAATGTTCAGCCTGGCCTTGGGCACTGCCAGGTTGTTCCCACACTGGGAACCTTTTGAGGCTCAGGGATTTTGCTGGAAATGATGCTGAGCCCTGACATGGAAGTGCAGCCAGTGCAGGATGGAGGAGAACCAGACCTCAAGGCAGATAAAGGATTTGAGTGGCCAACACAGAGCTTTTGTCTCCTTGTCCTGCTCAAGTAGAGCAGCTTTAGAGCCTGGGGCCAATCACCAGTGCCAACAATTAATCTTCCTGTTTGATTTAAACTTTATCTGTTTAAGTTTCATATGAAGCCTCTGAAGAGCTCTACGAGCCTTCTGTTGGGGCATTCCCACACATCCCATCCCATCCCATCCCATCCCATCCCATCCCATCCCATCCGCAGTGACACAGCTGCCATGGCACGGTGCCGCTGCATNTCCCATCCCATCCCATCCCATCCCATCCCATCCCATCCCATCATCTTCTCAAGCATTCCAGGTGAGGTTTCCAAAACCAAATTCTCACTTCACTGCCCCACATGTGCCTCCTATGGAAATCTTCCCCTCAACTCCCCAATGCCAGAAGAGTGAGAATATTTTACAACCATCTTCACAAAAAATCAGGGATCTTCCCACAATTTGGAGATGTTAAAGCCAGAAAAAACTAATTTAAAAAATATTCAGTGTTTTGTACAAACACCTCAAGATTTTTTCAAAACAAACCAACAGAAACCCAGGAAATATCCTGGAAATTCTGCCTGTTCCTCACACCTGTGTCCAGCAGTTTGTACCATTCCTGAGATGCCTTCTGCCACACTGAGCAACTCATGGAGATGAAATTCCTTGTAAGAGTTTAAGCAAACCTGTCTGAATGTGTTAGTGAGGGTCTGATGTGCACCCTGCTAACCCTGCCAGGGTGGGGATGTGCTACAGGAACGACTTGTCCCAGGAATGGAGATCCTCTTCCACCATTTTATGGCAGCAGAGGTTTTTCCCAAGAGCCCTTGGCTATTTCAGAGTTTGTGCAAGTCCTGTGTGCACAAAAGTTTCAGGCTGTTCCAGTGGCCTGAAAGAAGTCCTAGGAATTAGACTAAAAGAGGAAAGAAGCAGTATTTATTTGATTCAAATAAAGAAAACACCTTTGGGCTTTTGAAGGCCATCATGGGATGACAGCTGCAGGAAGCCCCCATGGAAAAATCACTAGTTAGTGCTTTCTGGAGTTAATAAATAATACAATAATGATCCCAAAGGTCCCACCACCAAAGCCCAGCACCAGAGAGGGGCAGCTCTGAGGAACTGAGGAATGGTTTAATTAAACACAAACATTTTGTTAAGCAGCAGAACCTTCTCTCCACTCCTGGGCCATACTCAATAACTCAAAACCCTTGTGTTTTTCCCACCTCAACCTCTGCATCATTCCCACATCGGGGATGAAGTTTGCTCTTTCCTAAGTACGTTGCAAGAGCAAATTCATTAACATTTGTGAGGCTGAGACAGCAGGTAATTGGGTGGGTTAATTAACATTATTTCCATCTTTATAAAAAAAACCCCAAACCTATCAGCCCTTCTATTCTTTCACAATCCATAATTCTCAGACACCATTTCCTCCTCACAATGATCTTAATTCTAATTAAATGAGCTTTTGTCTTCCAGCACCAGTAAAGATGAAGTGCCACATAAAACATCCGCAGCAAAGCCCTGCCTGAAGCCCAGTGGAACCTAAATTCTGGCTCTCTGTGCATGGCAGAACTGCAAAGAGGCTCCTTGGCACCTCTGGAGCCACCTGAGGTCTTCTCCAGCCCCAGCACTGAACAAGGGCTGCTCACCAAGGGAGCCCTTCTGCCTCTGGGCCCTCCCTGCTCTGCAGAGCCACTTGTGGAAAAGGCAAAGAGAAAATCGGGAAGTTCATGATATTGTAAATAATCCAATCTGTCCATGGGGGTGGTGGAGTCACCAGCCCTGAGGTGTTCAAGAAAGGAGCAGGTGTGGCATCTCACAGTGTGGTTTATTGGGCATGGGAACCTGCTCAGGGGTTGGATTTGAGGGTCTTGGAGAGCTGCTCCACCCTCCAGGGCTCTGTGATGGCAGTGACAGAGGGGTCCCTGCCCTGTCCCCTCATGGTGAGGGACCCAGGCAGCCAAGGTCCAGGTTTCACAACTCCTACCAGCAGAGAAGTGTGCCCAGCCCTGTGTCCGTGCTCAGACGAGTGTCCCTCAGCCCCAGGGTGCTCAGTATTCACCCACGTGGCTCCTGGGGGACATCCAGGGCAGGAGAGCACTTTGTTGTTTTCCTGGAGCAACCCCTGGAGCCATCAGTACCTCACACCTCCAATTACAAATCCTGGGGCTGCCACTGAAGCACCATCAGCACATGGAGCCAGAAATCTCCCAGATTTCAGCAGCTTTTTCACCAAAGCTGATGTGACACAACCAAACCACGTCAGGCAGGAGGAGCTGCTGGCTCTGGGGTTCACACCAGTGAAACAACAGGCTCCAGACCTCAAGAAGCCTCAAAAAAAGCTCATGTTCTGTCAGTGGGAAATAAATCATCCCTGAGGATGCTATAAAGGTGGGACACCTCAAGACCAGGTCATCAATCTGCTGTTTCACAGCTTCTTCAAAGATCTCACTTGGATTTCCCACAGGTCACTGAAAGCATCAGCTTTCTTCCATTTTTTTGTGGCCTCACAGGTTTCCTGGACCCTCAGCAAACTCTGATCAATGCCTGTCATCAATAGCTGGATAAATCCTGGCTACATCTCCTCAGCAAAGCACATCCAGGCAGGGAATGCAGGTGGAGATTCCCTCCTAATGCTCACCAGAAGCAGGAAATGCCACCAGCCCTGCAGGAGCCTGCCCTGGTGAGGATCAGCATCTCTGTGATCACCATTTCAAATATGATTTTCTGCCTGCCTCTTCTGGGAGAGTTAATTCAGCCATGATCCAGTATCGTGGAACCACAATTTAATCTCCTGCATGGAGGTAGGCCGAGCCTGGCTGTGAAATCAGGCCCAGCTAGTGCTGAGATTGGGAGGATCTTTGGAGTATCAGCATTTTAAATGTTAATGTGACAAAAATACAGCACGAGATGGATTGCAGAGCCCAGGTGTTACGGCAGAATTCCTCCCAGGGATTAAGTGAGGCTGTTTCTTGCAGGGTATTACTGGGTAAAGCAGGAGCCTGGAGCCAGTTTGAGACTGGGCCATATTTTAGATTAATTTCATTTCAAAGAGGCCATCAGCTCTCTGCCTGGATAATCATATCTGGGAGTTAGCCACAAGAGAAAACTGCCCCAAACACAGCCAAGAATTCTGTCTCCAGTCCCCACTGAATGTATTTGGTCATTTGTGGGCTCGCAGGGCTGGAGCAGCTCAGATGGGCAGGGAATTTCTCCTGGGGCTGCCACAGTCCCCATGCACCGAGAGTAAACCCAAAAATAAGGGATAAACTCTTTACTTCACTCCCACCCTTTAATCCTGAAATATCTTTCAAAAATTAATGTATCTCTGTATGCTGTTGATGCCTTAAATGGCTCCCTAGAAACAGAGAGCAGACAGCAATAAAGGAGGGATTGATTGGAAAGGCCTTCAGAGGTCACACTCTGGCCTCCAGAGGCTCCTGCCTCAGTGCATCCCAAAATGGACAATGCCAGCTCCCGAGTTCTTCCCACTTTGATAGCAGCATCAATTGCCCAAGCAGAAACCAGGCAAGGATGGAATTTGCCCAAGCTTGCCCCCCTCTCTCCAAGATGAAGGTTTGCAGTTGTTGGGCCCAGGAGGGTCTGGGTGTCCTTGGAGAGCCAGCTGGAGAGGCTTTGTTATGTCAGTGTGAGCATGAGAGAACAGCACTGAACGAGCTCCAGGGACCTGCAGAGTTCCACTGGGCACTGCAGGGCTGGGAACAGAGAAAAGTTAAACCTCAGGCATCAGTGTAACTTCCAAACTTCCTCTAATCCAAACCATAATTACACAGAGTGCTGCACTGCATCCCTTCCATGCAGACATTGCTACAAAGTGCAGATTCTCACAGAATTGTGTGACACAAAACCACCTGCAGCCTTTATTTCTGGTCCCTGTGTCCACATTGGGACAGCTCATGTCATGAGCCTCCTGCTGGGGACACTGCCCATTTACCTTCTCTAATCCTCCCCTAGAGCCTGGGTAATAATAAAATAACGATTTTATTTCGGGTGTTTGATTACTGAACATGGCTGGGAGGTTCCTGGGTGTCTCAGGGCTGTGTCCTCTCCCCACCCCAGCTCCCTCAAACCCCTGAGGCCTCAGCAGCAGAATCCACATTTCAGGTGCCTTTAGCAAATCCAGGTGGCTCCAGAAGCCTCCTCTGATCTCTTTTTCGTGTCCCTTCCACTCAGGGGTGCTCCGAGCTGAAGATCCCTGGGATTACCAGGCTGTGGATGCTGTGGGGACATTGGGGCACCCCCTGCTCCAGGGGTGTCTCCAGAAGGGACCTAAGGGGTGCACACAGGTTGTAGGAACCCCAGATGAAAACCTCTCCCAGCTCCTGGCTCCTCCTGCTAGTAACTGTTTGCAATCAGCTGAAATGCATGGATGTGATGCTCAGTGGCCTGCCCAGATTTTAGCACCATGCCTACATTTTTTTTAAGATAAAACAAGCACCAGAACAACCCAACAGGACCCTCTGGCCAGCAGGAGACAACTCCCACAGCAAATCCTTCACCTCCACAGCTGTAGGTCAGCTGCAGATCCATCCCCAGGCAGCACCTCTGGCTCTCAGCACCAAACCAAGGGAAAGAAATGAGTTGTGGAAGTGTCCAACACCCCTCTGACCCCATTTACTCCTGCCTCATTGATAACCCCAAACTGGGAAAGACATCCTAAAGAACCAAAATCCTCCTTGTGTTGGTCATGACCTCCCCATTCCAACTCTTCATTATCACCCAACCCTCCAGCTCCCCACAGGTCTCAGCTCAGAAACTCCTCAGCTCCTCTGCCTTTTCCCCTCCCCTCCCCACAAACACCAACTTCCAAACACAAACACCAGCCAGCCAAACCTCCCCTCCCCACAAACATCAGCTTCCAAAAATCAACCAGCCAAACCTCACCTGCCTTCACCACAAACACCTTCCAAAAGAAACCAGCCAGCAGAACCTCATCTCCCCTCACCACAAACATCAGCTTCCAAAACCAACCACATCTCCCCTGCCATCAGACACTTTCCCAAACCAAAGCTGTCCCTCCCCTCGTGGCTCTGTCCCAGTTTGTCCTTCACCACCCCTAAATGCACTGACACAGACCCCAACTCCAGAGCACAACAGAGCAGAAGGTGTTATCAGATCTTTAAATGTCACATTGGGGGTGCAGTGTCCTCAGTCACCTCAGCTGACAGGTTTTGAAGCCCAGCAAGCTCCCAGGGTGGTGTCACAGCCACAGGGGACACTCCATGAGCCAAAGCTCTCCTGGATCTCCCAACTGCACCACTTTTGGGCTGTAAGAGGTTGTTTTTCCTTGACTTCTGTATTTACTGGCTGAGAAAGGTTTATCCCAGCAGTGTTGATCCCTTTTATCACCCTCCAGAGGCTCCAGCAGGAGCAGCCAGCACCACACTGCTCACACCTCACCTGGCAAAGGCTTCTGGACTCCTCAGCTTTGCCTTCTGCCTGGCCCAGTCATCCTTTAACAAGTCCAGCAGCCTGAATTTGGTTAAAGTAACTGTTTATCTGTCAGAGCCCTGATTCCTGTCCAGAATAAACTGACACTTCCTCCACTGAGGGCTGAATGGGCTCCGTGGGAGCCAAAGGAGTAACAAGAAGTCTCTGTGTGAATGGGAACAGACCTAATCCCAGCTCCCAGGGATTATGTCAGGGAGCAAAGCAGAGCTGTTTGGGTTCAGGATTCCCAGCAGGCAGGGACTGCAGCGTGCAGCTGCTCTGTGCCTGAGGCATGGCTTCTCCACACAAACCATGTTGAAACCAGGAGGATCTGACCCCCCTGGCCAGACACTGCTCCTGATCACAGCATCCCCTGGGATATCTGGGGGGAAAACCTCTGAGCTGTGCCCACAGAGCAGCCCCAGCTCCCACCCACACCCAGCTCTTCCCTCCCCTCCTGCTCTGGGTTTGGGCTCATCCCACCCCTGAAACCATTTCAGAGCTGCCAACCCTTCAGTGTTACAACAGCCTGAGACACACTTTTCCAAAGTTTGCCCTGGGAGGAGAGGGACTTTCCATTCAGGAAAACACAGTGCTGTGTTTCATGGATCCACACTCAATCCATCCTGTCATACATAAACCACTGGAGTTGGGTTTCATAGCTGGGAGGGTTTTTGGTTAATTGTTTTAATGGTTGTAATTGTAGTAGTAAGTTAAGTGGGTGATGAGTATTAGGAAATGGTTTTTGGTGATAGGAGTAAGGAAGGGTGGGGGGATTTCCATGTTACATAACTACTGATGGGAAGAACGTTCTGGAATTCTACGAGAAGTTGCCTATCTTTACTAATTATCATACAGGGATAAGGGCACAGGCTGGAACCAGAGCAGCAAATCATCCAACACCAGGGAATCAGCAAACCCAGAGCTCACAGCACAGCGAGGCAGGGCTGAGAGCGAGGGGCAGATGCTGGGAGGAGGAGGAGGAGTAGGGCAGGAACCTCCCCTGGGGTATGAAATACAACACCTGAAGGGAACGAAGGGAAAAGCATCTCCTGCCCCCACACACCCAGCACAGGTTGTTCTTCTCCAGTGGCCAAGGCCAGCCAGCCACAGGGGCCCTCAGCTGTCCCTCTGCAGTGTTCAATAAACCATTCAGAGGAACCACTGGCTGANAAAGGAATGAAGGGAACAGCATCTCCTGCCCACACACCCACACCCAGCACAGGCTGTTCTTCTCCAGTGGCCAAGGCCAGCCAGCCACAGGGGCCCTCAGCTGTCCCTCTGCAGTGTTCCATAAACCATTCAGAGGAACCACTGGCTGAAGCTGTTTCTGACACATCCCACAGGAATCATCTCATTGCTCATGGTGTGCACAAACTCAGCATTGGAACTGAGGCAAAGCCACTTTGTCACCTGCACTTCAACACCAGGCTGGACAAATCCTGCACCTCCCCAGTGGGTTTGTTACCAATGCCCTTTTCCAAACCCCAAACGCTTCCAAACCCTCCCTGGCTCAGGTCATGCAGCTGCTGGGGGTTATGACATTGGCCCTACCTCTCCAAGGTGGCTGCCTCACTTCATCTCCCTGCATCTTCATAGAGCCATGGAATGGTTTGGGCTGGAAGGGACCTTAAATCCCACCCAGTGCCACCCCTGCCAGGGCAGGGACACCTCCCACTGTCCCAGGCTGCTCCCAGCCCCAATGTCCAGCCTGGCCTTGGGCACTGCCAGGGATCCAGGGGCAGCCACAGCTGCTCTGGGCACCCTGTGCCAGGGCCTGCCCACCCTCCCAGGGAACAATTCCTTCCCAATATCCCACCTAACCCTGCCCTGTTTGAAGCCATTTCCCTTTCCCCTCTCACTCCAGGGTTCTGTGTGTCCCTCTCCAGCTCTCCCACAGGACCTGGATGCCTCCCTGCCCCCAGCCCTGGTCAGTGAGTGCCCTCAGTGCTGCTCAGTGCCCCCAGCCCTGGTCAGTGAGTGCCCCCAGCCCTGGTCAGTGAGTGCCCCCAGCCCTGGTCAGTGCCCCGGCCCTGGTCAGTGAGTGCCCCCAGCCCTGGTCAGTGCCCCCAGCCCAGGCCAGCGCGCGCCCCCAGCCCTGGT
>VZRF01008964.1:146973-167978 GCA_013396875.1 Vireo altiloquus
CGGCCCAGTGCGGCCCCCCAGCCCTGGTCAGTGCCCCCAGCCCTGGTCAGTGAGTGCCCCCAGCCCCAGCCATACCTGATGGGCAGGGAGGGGTCCCCAGCGTCCCACCAGTCCTTGGGGGGGCTGATGTACATGCACCACAGCTCCCAGCTGTAGCCATGGGCTGAGTTCTCGTAGCGCTGCACCTCGAAGTTGTCCTGCTTGATGTTGTCTATGGAGGGCAGGATCACTCTCTTCCTGTTCTCCTGGATCCGGGACAGCACCGGCTCGGCCCTGGGGGCACAGCACAGCCAGAGAGGGTCAGTTCAGGGCAGTTCCCATTCAATTCCTCCCCATATCCCACCCATCCCTGCCCTCTGGCACTGGGAAGCCATTCCCTGTGTCCTGTCCTGCATCCCTTGTTCCAAGTCCCTCTCCAGCTTTCTTGAGGGCTCCCTTTGGTTCTGGGATCTCCTCAGAGCCTTCTCTTCTCCACCTGAACCCAGCTCTCTCAGCCTGTCCTCGCAGGAGAAGTGCTCCAGCCCTTCGTGTTCTTCCTCTGGACCCACTCCAGCAGATCCACATCCTTCTTGTGTTAGGGGAAAAAATGATCCATGGGCTGGGAAGCCTGGCTGGAAACCTTCCCTTCCGTAAAGCAAAGCCAGGAAGGGTGTGCTTGGTTTAAACCACGCTTGAACTAATCCAGACTTCCCCAGAACCCAAAAGCCCAGGCAGAACGGGGTAAATTCTTGAAAGCAGGACTGTTTGAAGGGTCTTTTTTTCCCTTGGGATGCAGTTTGATGATATATAGCTAAAAAAAAATAATCTCTGGGATGCAGTTTGATGACTTTATAGCTAAAACCTGCATCTCCAGGCCATTCAGGTGTGTTTAGAGCAGGGGGTGTGCTCAGCCTCACCTCTGCAGCCAAGAGCCACCCAGGCTCAGCGTGCCCACCCTGGGCCAGTTTGGGGGAACTGGTACTCCCAGTGCCCCCAGTAACAGCAGCAGGTGGGAAACAGAGAGAGAGCCAAGCCCACCCTGCAGCAATGCCTCCTGTCTACCCCGAAAACAGAGCTTCTAGAGCTCAGTCAGGGGGAGCTCCCCAGTGAACTGGCTGTGAGGGCTGAGTGACCTGAGAGAGGAATGCTCAGCTGGGAACACAGATCCCAACACAACAAACAGCTCCTAAAAGACCTCCTTCAGCTGCACTGCCGTTAAAAAGGATTCAGTAGCTGTGCAGAGCTCTGGCTTTAACAGCTGCAAACAGGTTTTTTGTGGCTGTTACTGTGTTCAAATTCAACACAAGCTCAGCTTCTTCCACCTCCACTTTTCTAAACATGGACCATTTACTTTTTACACTTGGTTAAAGAAAAAAAGAATCCCTTTCAGGTTTCTGTCATGATACAGATTCAAACTTAAAACACTTGAGCTCAAATGTTTTGAATCTCTCTGAAAAAAATCCTTATGAAACACCTTTTGTTGCTTCTGCACCTCTGCACTTATTCCCAGCAGCAGAGGAAACAAATCAATCCAAAGGCATCTGAGCCTTCCCCACTGGGATCCAGCGCAGGGCATGGAAGTGGGAAACACTTTCTCCTTCATTCCCTTGCTGCCTGGGCTTTTTTTAAACTTGCAGGAATTACTTAAGGCTAAGGGAATGGGAAATCATCCTGAAAAATATAAACAGGGATCAGGGAAAGCACATGCATGAAGGGATGGAACGGAGAAGGATTATGGGGAACAAGGGCAAGGAGAGGTTTTCCTCCAGTGTTCCCACTACGCCATTCCATCCAGCAGGAATCCAGCAGGAATCCAGCAGGAATCCTGGAGAAGGACTTGTGTGTCATTCCGTAGGACGGATACAAAAGGATGGACATGCCCTGGGTGACTGCACCCCCCCAGCCAAGCCCCCGAGCACCTACCAGCCAGCAGTGAACTCCACGTGGGCATCGAAGAAGCCTGTGACCTGGCCCGTGGCAGCCTTCCAGCCCTCGATGCGGGCTCGGATCAGCCCTTCCCTCTTCTGGTTCCTCACCACCTTCACCAGCCCCGGGTAGCGCTTGTTGACATATTCCTCCAGCGGCGCCTTCAGCTCCTCTGGGGACAAGGACAGAGCCGTGGGAAAGGGCAGCAGCTCTCACCTCAAACAAAGCCACCCTGGGGAGGGACCTGGGCAGGGTCACTGGGGACAAACCCCTCTGCAGCCCTCGGGAGGGACACAGCCACCAGGGCTGAGCAAGGCTGCTTTGCACAAGATGGACTGAGCATGACCCACCCAGAAAAAGCTCGAGGTGGCCCAGGGAGGAGCCCACAGGCCACCCCAGAGCAGGGCAGCGAGGGGACACTGCCACTCCTTTGCACCAAAGGAAAGGGAGCTGAAACACAAGGATAGAAAGCAAAGAGCAGCACTCTGAACTCCTGCTGGGGCTTTGAGCTGAACGCATTGCTAGAAGTGCTGCAAAAGCCACCTGAAGTGACTCAAACTGTGTCAGAACTGCGTATGAGCCTCACCACCCTCTTCTCTCAGCCTCACCACCACAGCCTGGGCACTTCTGTTTGTTTGGCCACCAGAAAAGTTGAAATTCCGCTCTCATTTATGAGGGGATGAAAGGGATTTGTGCTTTGTTCAGGAGATCCTCCCGCCCTGTGTCTCGTGTTCAGTGCAGCTCACTCCCCTCTGCTGCCCAGGCCTGTGTGCAGTGCCTGGGACCCTCAGGGACCTGCAGCCCTCAGCCACCACCAGCACAGAAATCCTCCAGAGGACAGGATTTGAGCATAATAGACACAGAGGACTTTGAAGGTGGGAGCAGATGGGAGGTTACAGCAAAGGATAAACACCAATGTGTTTCTGAGCCCTTAGGGGAAGTGCCAGTTCTCTGCGAGAGGAACCTCGGTCCTTTCAGTGCCTGTTGCAGCAGCTCAATGCACAAAGCTCTGCTGGAGAGAGGAACTCTAAAAACTCAGCAAAGCCACTGGGCACCAAACCAAACTGTCAATGCCACGAAAGCAGTTCCTGAGAGTATCTTTTATCCCTGTGAGGCTTCAGGACAGCAGAAAATTAAGATGTGATCTGTGACCTCAAATCATAGTCTACTACCCTTCACTGCATTCTCTCTCTGTCTCCAGGACAAAAAATAAAGAGGGAGAATAAAAAGTCACCACTAATCATCCACAGGGTAAAATCCTCGAGACACACGAGCACACATGGGCTCCCACATGAAGGAAACACACAATGGAGAGCAAAGGAGTAAACAGCAAGGCTCATCTGCTTTGAAATCTTCAAAGGAGAAGGATTATCTGTTCCCTTCCCCACCACGCCTCCTCCCAGGCACAGTAAATGTGCTTTCTCCACACTGCCTTTCTGGGATGCTTCCCCTCACATCTCCATTTCCCCAAAGTCTCCTTTCTCTTTTATGCTGAAGTGGGAATAAAAAGAATAAAGCAAATGAGCCCCTTCCTCAATTCAAGCATCTGCATCACACACATCCATAACTCAGCAACTTCCATTTCATGCTGAGCCACTCGGAGCAAAACCAGGATTTTATGGAGACAACAACTCTCCCAAATGGTTTTAAGGAGACAGAGACACCGATTTTTTTGACAGATGAAGCCCCACAAGCACAGCAATGGCATCTCACGTGGCTCTGGCAGCAGGTAAGTCATGAATGCAGCAGACCACTGCACCACGGAGCGATTAAAACAACTTTCACATTGGAGCTGGAATCTCAGCGGAAGGAAAACGTGAGAACTCCTCTGGGGAATTGTCTGAGCAGCTCAAGGCAGAGCGAAGCTGCAGTGACACGGAAGAGCTGTGATGTCACATCTCAGGGGCAGCAAAGGCTCAGACCCCTGTGCCCACCCTGCCATGTGACAGCAGCTCCTCGGATGTCCCCAGGGAGCCACCACCACTGTTCTCCTCTGCTGGCTGCCAGCAGGGGCAGGGTGACCTGTGGAGAGCATGGGGGGATGGCACCAGGGGCTGTGGAAGGTGCCCACGGCTGGCACCGTGCTGACCCTGGTCATGGGCAGAGGGCAGGGCCCCTGTGCTGTCCCTGCCCATGGCGTGTGACAGCAGTGTCCCCACGGGGCCGCAGGGACACGAGCACTGCCAGTACAGCTTCCCACTGTGCTCCAAGGGTTTCCTGTACAGCCTCACACGGATTTCAGGTTGGCTCCCTCCCTCAGCCCACAGCTTTTGGGGAGAGCTCCCTCTCCTTCCGTGCCGGAGCAGCCCCAAGGAGAGGATGGCTGCAGCTCTGCACTGGCCTGGGCCAGCATCACCCTTCTGAGCCATCCTGCAGCAGCTCTGAGGAGAGGGCACAGAGCACAGCACTGTTCTGACACTATGGGGTACCTCCCTGGCACTTCAGGGACACTCTGTATCCCATGTCCCAGAGCACCCAGAAGTGCAGGAGTGGGGAATCCAGTGCTGGGTAACAGAAGTGAAATGCCACTCTGCAGGAATCCCAGAATCCTGGAATGGCTTGGGTTGGAAGGGACCTTAAAATTCATCTCATTCTTCCCCTGCCATGAGCAGGGACATCTTCCATAGCCCAGGTTGCTCCAAGCCCCGTCCAGCCTGGCCTTGGACAATTAAATTCTCTGAGAACCTCCTGTTTGAGTACCCGGCAAGCCCTGGCTCAGGTTCCCCCTTGTCAGTGGGCAGGGCTGATGTGGCTGTGTGGGAAAGCATCAGTGGGAACCCCAGTGCCTGCCCAGCTGTGCTGGCACAGCTCCTCTGCTCCTGGGGATGCTGATCCTGGGGGACCAGACGTGCTCAAACCACTGGAAACCATCACTGACTCACGAATCTCACCCCATTCCAAGTCATGTGAAGTTATCACTAATTTTACCCCAGGATTCCCTCACGCAGCAGTCTCTGAGGAACACCCAGTTCCAGCCTTGGGACCTGCAGAGCTGCTGCTGACCTTAAAGCTGTTCTCCTGTCCTCTCAGCTCAGGAAATGTTTCCTGCCCAGCTGATGCACCTCCACAGCAGGTCCCAGCTACAAAGGGAAGGTGGGGAGGCCTGGAACTGAATGCCAGGGATTTGTGACTTGCACCAAGGGACAGCAGCAGAGAGCAGCTGGCACACAAAGGGGCAGCCTGGCCCTGGGATCTGCTCCTTCCAGGACTCCACACCAAGCACAGCAGGCACAGAGCATCTCCAGCTCGGGGCATCCTCCCCTCAGCCTGGCACAGGGCCTTGGTGGTGCCTTCACAGGGAGAGCATCCACAGGACCCAGGGTAATCAGCCTGGAGTTCAAAAACAGGACTCTGCATGTGAAGGAGGTCAGGAGCCAGGATGGGAGCACAGCAGTGGCTCCCAGCTCCCCTCACCCTCCCCAGCCAGAGGAGCTCTCCTTCGGGCCTGCACTGCTGAGGTTTCCCGGGGCTGGATCCACAGGGGCTGCACAAGCAGGGATTCACTCGGATCCAACACTGCTCTGGAGCCTGGAGCCTCCTTTCCCTCCTGCACCCCATGGCCCTGCTCCCACACAGCCTCAGGCACCCTCTGAGGAGTCCAACTGGGCCATCCCTCAGAGCAGGCCCTGCACCCCTGGTTATTCTGGGAGCAGTCTGGGAGGGTTTGATCTCTGCCCTGGCACCAGCAAGATCTGCAGAGAGAAACGCTCCTGAAAATGCCAGCAGGTTCCATTTCTGGAAGTGCTGCCTTTTGCTCTCCATCTGTCCCTATTGATCTTCCCTGAAGGGCAACTCCAAGGAACTCTAATCCAATGGACCTGTTGCTCCATTAAAAGCCCGGCTGCAATCACTTGTGTTATCTATTACAAAGTACTCTGCCACCTACACGAGCTGGGAAATGGGGCTGGCAGGGAATGGAGATGCCAGGGAAATAGGGCTGCCAGGGAATGGGGCTGCCAGGGAAATGGGGATGCCAAGGAAATGGGGCTGCCAGGGAAATGGAACCACCTGATGCCAAGGAAAGTGATCCCACCAAGGACATCAGCCCAACTGCAAGCACAGAAACACCCACTGCTCCATCCCCACCCCAAATCCTGCCCAAACCTCTCCGAATCCTGTGGTAGCCCCCAGAACTCAAGGTGGGACTTGCCAGTAGCCACACAGAGAAAGGAGCAAAGACCAGCAGCACCAGAGTGCCCAAGGGATTACCAAGGGCAGGGAATTCCTCGTGCAGCACTGGCCAGGTGGTCCTTGGGAGAGGACCACACCTCTTCTACACCCCTGAGGAAACATCCCTGTGTTTGCCAGGCTCACCTGGGTGGGAAAAGCCTACAGAGCCCCAGAAACACCAGAGGGGTCAGGGCTAGGGGTGCTCCAGTGCCATGGGAGACCCCAGCCACCCCTATCCCAAACTCTCACCTGCCTGAACCTCTGAAGCCATCAGGGCTGGGATTTCTGCAGGAAATCACTGAAGCAGCTCCTTCAACAGGCAATAAATAAATAAATGTGAATGTTTTTCAGGGAGGCTCAGAGCCAGGGGAGTCTCTGAAGCTTTTTACCTGCAGCTGGGCCAGGGGAAACTGTGACAGGGGAGCAGGGGGGTGGATCAGTTCTCACAGGGAAAGCTGCTCCCAGTCAGGACATGCAGCTCAAGCCTCTGGTCATTCGGTTCAGCAAATCCCAAGGAGAATCACAGAACACTCTGAGCTGGAAGGGACCCACAGGGATCGTGGAGCCCAGCTCCTGGCCCTGCTCCGACACCCCAACAACCCCACCCCGTGCTGGGACACGAGAGCCAGACACCAGAGGGACAGCCCAGGGCAGCTCCAGTCAAACAGCCCATCCCAGGCTGGAGTAACTCAGCACTGGGAAGGGCTGGGATGAGACTCAGCTCCTGGCAATTCCCCCTCTGAGCACCAACAGCCCTGGCAGAGCAAGGCAGGAGCGCTGCTGGTGCTGCTGGGAGAGGCTGGATGGGGCTGGGAGCATCCCTCAAGTCCCACTAATGTGCAAGGCCGAGGGAAGTGACAGCCCTGAGCATGTCTGCCCTGCTGCAGCCAGCTCCTCTCAGCAGCCTTTTATCCAGAGGGTTTCCTTTATTCCGAGAGGTTTGCTTTTCAAAGAGATGTTATCCCAGATTAAAAACACTAAAAGACACAACAACAACAAGTTAAAAAAAAAAAGAAAAAGCAGGTGATGATTAAACAACAGCCTCAAAGTGTGCAGCTGTGAGATAACACAGCATCTCAGGGGCACGTGGCTGCATCCTCCACCGGCCGGGATCCTCGTTATCACTGCCAAACACAGCCTGCACACTGCCTGTGGAATTACAGCCCTGCAACGAGCACAAACAAAAGCAGCCTCCAAAGGAGTCTTTATGAAGTGTAATGTGCAGCTCCAGGGAGAAGGGGGTTCAAACTACAACTCCCCGAGCTTTCTCCTTCAAGGAGGGATTTTTTTTTTTTCCCAGTTACAATACATTGGCATCTTTTATCTATTCACAGCTCAGACATAAAGCATCAGAATGCCTGTGTTCATTAATTTAATCTCTCACTGCACACTTTTGTGTTGTGCCATGCTGTTGTACAACAAAGCTGAGAGCAAGGAGTGTCTAATGAGGCTTCAGGAGCTCTTTGTTCCAGCCTGAAAACCTCACACCAGCACCAGGCTTTGCTCCTGGCTGTGGCACAGCTCTGCCCAGGGCAGGTGGCTCTTGCCTCCACCTCCGGGGCCAATCTTAAAACTTGATTTGGAAATCTCTGTTAACGTTTGGTGCTTTGTTCTCCAGTTACCCAGATGTGCTGTGGTTCCTCTTTCCCCCGACAAACCCACACAAACCCCAGCCAGGGACTGTCCTGAGCTTCAACTTCCCCAAAGCTGCTCTTGGTGACCCAGGGGACAGCACAGCTCCTGGGCTTGGGCACTGCTCCCTGGGCACCTTCTCTCAGGTTACACAGCTGAACCCCAAAGGCCTTTCCTGGGCTACCACCACATCCCCACAGAAATTGTCCCACACGGCTGCTCCCAAAGAGGCTGAAGAAATTCCTTGTCTTGTTCAATCACAGCCTCCAAAGTCACACACACACAGCCCCATCCTCTGCTTGATCCTCCAGGATTCATCTCTAAATCTGAGAGCTCATGAGGAACTATTTTCCTGTAATTATTCTCCTGCAGAAGCCAAACCTATTTATTATTTGTTTGTAATATGCAAAGCATCAACTCGGCGATGTTGCTATTGCTGCTCAAAATCGTTGCCTACCATTAGTGGGAATTCTGTGACAATGTTATTGCCATTAATAATTCCTGGCTGTCACTGCAGCTCCTCGAGGATGCTGAGAGGGAGCACATGGTCCCAGAGCTGCGTTCTGGTTTGTATCATTTCTTTTACATGAGAAAAGTAGATTATTACACGCTTGGGAGGAGCTCTTCATAAACATCTGCCAAGTTACCTCATTATCTTCCTTCAAATCCCTCCTTAAAAATCTCATTTGTCATGAGGCTTGCAAAGCCTTGGCAGCAAACACTGGCATGATTAACTTGCCCTCCCAGCTGGTGGCACCACCTCGCTCCCCATCCCACTCTCCTTGTGCACCTCCATCCCAATGTTCCTGAGGACAGAACTCCTCAGGGATGTCCAACCCTCAGCACAGCCCTGGCCCACCAGGAGGGACTCTGGGTGCTCCTGATTCCAATCAAAGCACCCTCGGGGTGGGATGCAGCCTGGGTGAGCCAGGAGACTGTGATTTCCCCACCTGGTGCCCAGGATGTTTGAACTCATCCATCAGTTGGAGTCATCTCCCTGGTGCTGGACAATGATCCAACACAGCCCTGGAGGTGTCCCAGGCCAGGCTGGATGGGGCTGGGAGCATTGGGACAGTGGGAGGTGTCCTTGCCCATGGCAGGGATGGCACTGGATGGACTTTGAGGTCCCTTCCCACCCAAACCATTCCGGAATTCTGTGAAACCCCGGAGCTGGAAGCCCTTGAGCACAGTCCAGGCTTTGGGCACCCCTCTGCCTGCCCTACCAATTAACAAGTCACAGGAACTCATGTCAGAGGGAAAAAGGAAGAGAAGGAGAAGAGAGAAGAAGATGAAGAAGAAGGAGCCAACACCCTAAAATCTCCATGTTGGCTCCATATAACATATATAGCAAAACCTAAAAACTACAACTCCACACTCTGTGGTGCACTAAACAACATCTCCTCATTCCTTTGGTGTTCTCAGCTCATCCAGAAGTGTGGGGCAAATGCTCTCACAAGCTTGGTTCGCAGGCCAAGCCTTTTTTGTGGAGCTCTGAGGGTAAAGCAAACACCCAGAGGAGCAGGAAAAGTTCCCAAGCTTTTCCTGACTCCAACAGGGTTTGTTTCATTGTCCTGTGCCTTTCCAGGGTCTCCAGAGCACCTGGCTCACCATCAGCCTCACACTGAATGAGGAAGAGGCTGTTCAGAAACATTTCTTTGTGCACAGCAATGAGAGGAGAAGCTCAGTGATTACCACCAATGGCTTCTCTTTGAAAGAGCTCTTCTCTTTGCCCCATTAATAGGATAAAATTTGGAGAAAGAGCCTCTCATACTGGTATTTCAAGCCCTGCAAATCCTGAGCACTGTGAGCAGCCCTCACCTGCCCTTCCCCTTCACCAGCCAAGTGGTTCCAGCTCTGAAATCCCACGGCTGCACTGTGGACACCATCCAAGCTCTGCCCTGGAGCTGCTGTGATTCCCACCAGCTGAGGAGCCACTCTCCTGATTCCTTTACTGGTAATTAGAACTCATCAGCTTTCCATGGTGCTCATTACTGTAGTTTTGGAGTGCTTGTTTTGACAGCCTGAGCAGCTTGCTGTGCACCAGCTCCTCTGCTCACAGACTGAGAGCAACCTCTCAGCTCCCCCTGGAATGAGCTCTCCTCATCCTGCACCCTGCCCTGTTCTTCCCTCCAATCACAGCGCCCACAGCACTCCTTGATTAATTTTTTCAAATAACATTGAAAGGATGGAAATGCAGCACAACTGAAGAAGGCAGTAAACAAAGTCACTTAACTGTTTGCTGTCCTTCACGAGGATTTTAACTGCTCTGATTACATTGTCCAAGTGGATATTGGAAGGAAAAAAAGAGCTTGGAAGAATTTGAGAGTGAAAATGCTTCCTGGTGTTCTGTGTTATCAAAAGCCAGGGGGGAAGGAATGAGGACAGTGACGGAGAGCAGGCTGAACCAAAGGACCCTTGAGTGCAATGGGGGAAACCAAACATCCCCTCCAGGCTGTGGCAGGGCCTGACCTGGGATCCTGGGCTGGGATTGTTTCCTCCTCTTCCTCTTTCCTTCTCTGACCAAAACCAGAGCTCAGGGAAGGAGGGTCTCTGCAGGGCACCAGCCGTCCATAAAGCCCAGGATGGTATTTTACAGCAGGGAAACTGAGGCACACCTCAGTTAACACTCCTGGGAGGTGCCAGAGCAGAAACCCCTCTGGGCTCCAGGCTCTTGCCCTGGGAAATACTTAGAGGTGCATCTCTGCCACAACCACAGTGTTCTTATCAGAAACAAGGATACCCTGAAACCAGAGCTCCTGGATGCCTCTGAAGGGAGACGTCAGATGGCTCTCTGGTTTCCTTCACCTCCCAGCTCTCAGCTACGCTTTCAAACCACAACTCTCTCAGATTTACCTGTGGTTTGATCTCATTCCTCACCAGAGCAGCTGGAGAGAACTTTGTGCCAGCAGCACACCCCCCATTACAGTGTCCCTGCCCAAAGAGCCCTCCAGGAGATTCCCAGAGATGAAACCCCTCCTGGAGGAGCTGGGAGCTGCAGCACTGCTCACCCTCATCGCTGTTGTCATCCACCAGGATGATCTCCTTGAGCAGGGGTGCAGGGGTGTGGTTGACGGCGCTGTGCACCGAGCGCAGGATCACCGACAGCGCCTCGTTCACGAAGATGAAGATGATGGAGATCTGTGGAAGGTCCTTCCCATACTTCAGCTCTTTGCACCTGCAACGTGAAGGGCAGAGAGAGACACGAGGTCAGCAGAGCTCACAGGGCAGCGCTTCCAGCCAGGCATGTGGGAAATACATGGGGCAAAGCCACGGCTGCCACCGGCAAGCTGTGCACAGCCAGGGATCCCCACTGCCTGCAAACCCATCCCTGACTGCCTGCAAACCCATCCCTGACTGCCTGCAAACCCATCCCTGACTCCCTGCAAACCCATCCTCAATTCCCTGCAAACCCATCCCTGACTGCCTGCAAACCCATCCTCAACTCCCTTCAAACCCATCCCTGACTCCCTTCAAACCCATCCCTGACTCCCTTCAAATCCATCCCTGACTCTCTGCAAACCCATCCCTGACTCCCTGCAAACCCATCTCTGACTCCCTTCAAACCCATCCCTGATTCCCTTCAAACCCATCCCTCACTCCCTGCAAACCCATCCCTGCAAACCCATCCCTGACTCCCTTCAAACCCTTCCCTCACTCCCTGCTGCTCTCCAGCAGCCCCCCAGAGCATCTCCACGCTCAGAGGGCACAAGCAGAGCTCTCCTAACCCAGGCTGTGTTCCTGGGCAGGTAACCAGGAGTGGCCTCCAGGAGACAGCAGATGCCTTTAGCAGTTCAAGGGAAAACTCCCCAAACCCACTCTGTCCCAAGATTTCCAGGTGCTCAGAAATGAGCCTTGTGCTTAAACAGCACTTGGGAATTTTATTTCACGTTTGCTTTGGAGAGAAATGAACATAAAATGAGCCTTGGTTAAATAGTGTCAATAAATGTTTTTGCTCTCTCAGCAGATACTTCTGAGCACACTCCTGTCTGAAGCAGAGGGGAAAGGGGGAGAGCAACACTTGAGTTCAAACATCCCTGGAGAGGAGATGCCATTGGGGACAGGGGAGAAGCCTTTGGGAACAGCAGGAATGCTGAGGGCATGGGGTGGGAAGTGATGGGGTTTGGGTTGTGGCGTGGTTTGGCTTTTTTCCTTTAAGCATTTTTATTGTGACCTGGTGTCTTTGTACTCCACGGCCAGGATGGTCAAACCCCAACTTGTGATCACTCTCCTGGGTTTCAGGAGCCATTCCTGAGCTCGGGCAGGGTTTGGGGCTGGCTCTCTGCTCACACACACTTCAGAGCAGGACAAAAGCCTGAGCTCCCAGGTTTCCACACGCAGCAGGTCTGTGTTACATGGACACACCAGGCCTGGAGAGAGGGACACCCATGGAGCAGGGCTGGGGCAGCTCCCAGGGAAGGGGTGTTCGAGGTGACCCCCAGCTCTCCAGGGAGCACAGGGACATGGGTGTTGTTCCCCTGCCACGTTTCATCTCAACCAGGCACCTCCTCTTAACAGAGCAACTGTGGGAGGCAAACAGGAGATCTTGAACCACTTCCAATAATTTAATTCAACTCTCCAGCTTCCCCTACAGTAAATCCATGGTGGGAAGGAGAGAAGGAGCCTCCCCAGCCCCTCCCCACATCCCTGACAGATGGGGCACAGAACATGAGCTGAGTTCCCAGAATCACAATGAGTGTGCATGGAGCAGACCCTGCCTAGATCAGCACAGAAAGACCAAAGGCAGAGTGACATCCCAGCAGCTCCTCAACTCCCCAGCAATGCCTCTGCATTGAATTGTCCTGGGTGTTTCTCAGGCAACAGCAGGCGTTCTTCAGACTCCAAAATGAGACTTGGGAGACAAAGATTTCCACAGGAACACGGTTTTCTTTATGAATCTCCTCTAGTTAAACAAGTTTGCTGGGTGAAAACACGGTTGTGTTTCTTGATTTAACTATTGCCTACCCTACAGCAAGACAGGAGCTCAACAGAAGGCAACCAAACACTGAAAAGCATCTTCCAAAGGGAAAATCTTTCTTTAAGATGAATGAAAGAATGGTCGTGATGGGGCAAAGTGACAAGTGACCTGAAATCCTGCCAAGAAAGTCAAAGTAAACTGACTCAGACATTAAAACCAGCTTTTGGTAGATGTTGATACCTGCTCTGATGAAGACAAGGTTGTCACAGGAGCAGGAGCATTTCCTTTTAATCTCTGCTCACCTCTGGGCAGCCTTGCCCCAGGGAATGCTGCGGGGGATAAGGAGCTCAGCCTGTGATCAAAGAGCTTTGGAGGCAAATGCAAACCCAGCTCTTTGAGGTTCATTTCCTGCTCATTGGCATTCTCCCTGCGCCACTCCTACCAGGGTTCTCCTTCCCCAGCCACCGAGGAACAGCCACAGGCTGACAGAGATCCAGGGAGAGGAGATAAGCCTGGAAGGGAGGAGTAGGAATGACAAACCCCACATTGCTGGGGGCACCCGTTCTCCAAGGGTAGGAGATTCTTTGCATAAACACCCTGCTCTGGTGGCTCTGGCTGCCCCAGAGGGGTGGGAAGGCAGCAATTTTAAACCAAATTCAAGTCAAGTTTGTTGTGTTCCTCCCATGGGGTCCCTTCAGTGCTGGTGCCAAGAGCTGTGGGGTGAGCGATGCTCTGCTGCAGCCTCTGGCTCCACCAGGCTCTTCCCTGAGGACAAACCAGCAAATATCCCTGCAAGCATGCAGGAAAACACCTGGAGCTGCTGGGCTCTCCTGGGGCAGGGAGGGGAAAAGGGGAGAACAACCCCTGAGCTCAAACATCCCTGGAAAGGCCAGGAGAGAAGCTGTGGGAACAGCAGGAATGGTGAGGGCACGGGGTGGGAAGTGGTGGGGTTTGGGAGTTGGGTGGTTTGGGGGTTTTCCCCTAAGCATTTTCCATAGAAGAAGAGCTGCTGGATGCTTTGTCCTTCTGCCCATGAGCAGGCAGAGGCACAGCTGTGGCTGCTCTGCTCTGGGAACACTCAGACCCTTCAGGGAGGACTCACTGTGGGTCAGTAGGCCCAGGACAGGTGAGGCTGCAGCCCTCACACTTCCCTCCTCACCTGCACCCTCCTGAACCCCCAGGAGCCCCACGCTGCCCACCCTGAGAGGCTTTGCCTTCCTGCAAAGCTGGGAAGGCACAAGATGGGCAATTCCTGCCACCTTCAGAGTTTCCATCACAACCCTGAGGAGCAGCACAGAGAACCCAGCACTGATCCCAGGTGCCAGCAGGGCTCCAACGGCTCAGGGAGAGTCCCAAGCACAGCACCAAAGCTCACCTGAGGCACCTGACACCCTCTGCCCTCAGTTATCCCCCTCAGCCCTTGGCTGGGTGCCAGCCAAGGCCAAAATACTTCAAAATTCAGCGAGACCTTAGAGCCCCTTCCAGTGCCTAACAGGGGCCTACAGGAAGGCTGGAGAAGAATTTTTGCAAGGTCAGGAGTGTTGGGATAAGGGGGAATGGTTTTAAGCTGAAAGAGAGTCATATTGGGAAGGAATTGTTCCCTGGGAGGGAGGGCAGGCCCTGGCACAGGGTGCCCAGAGCAGCTGTGGCTGCCCCTGGATCCCTGGCAGTGGCCAAGGCCAGGCTGGACATTGGGGCTGGGAGCAGCCTGGGACAGTGGGAGGTGTCCCTCCCTGGGACAAGATGGACTTTAAGGTCCCTTCAAACCAAAGCACTCAGGGATTCCATGAATCTCAGGGTTTATTTCCAACATCCAGCTCACTCTGTACCTGGCCAGCCCAAAGCAAGACTCCTTCCAGGAAGCTGAATGTTCAAGGGAACACTCCAAATCCTTCAAAACTTTTAAATTTAAATGAAACACAAGGGACAGAGCACCACGGTACATCCCAGTGCTGGTGCTCAGCTACCCAGCCAAAGCCCAGCCCATGATCTGATGTTTCACTCAGCCCACGTTCATCATTCCATCCATACCAAAGGCTGCCTCGGGAAGCTCTCCCTGCCCCTGGGGCCAGTGCTCCCCAGCCAGTGCACAGCCTCAGGTGGCCCCAGGCAGAGGTTGTCCTGGGTTGCAATGTAAGATGTGCCCAGGGGTGTGTGTTCTGTCACCATCTCCATGAGCTGTTGGAACCAGGTGGGGCAGAGCTCCCTGCCTCCTCCCTCTGGGCTATCTCCTGTTCATGGCCCATCAGTGCCTTGCCCATGGCTCACAGATAACTCTGGACTATCTCCTGTTAATGATAACTCACTCCTGGACTATCTCCTGTTCATGGCCCATCAATCCCTTGCCCATGACTCACCATCCCATTGTGAGATGCTCCGCCCAGAGGGAGGAACCAACCATTCCATCCTGGATATAAACTGGGATTTTGAAAACCACAGACAGCCTTTCCCACTGGATATCCAGAGGACAGGAACTACAGAGCCACCACTGGACCTTCTGAGGGAGACCAGACCTTTCTCCAGGATCACTGCTCCAGCAGAACCACATCCATCACTTCAGGAGGAGCAGCCACTATCTCATGGCACTGCCACTGCTGCCCTGACTGACAGGGTGTCAGCTCCTATCTGACTCTGTCAGTTTAAACCACTGGGTTTTTCTGCCTTGTTTTATACATATATATATATTAGTAAAGAACTGTTATTCCTGTTTCCATATCTTTGCCTGAAAGCTCCTTGATTTTAAAATTATAATCATTTAGGAGGGAAGCGAGGGTTGCATCTTCCATTCCAAAGGAGGTTCCTGCCTTCCTCAGCAGATACCTGTCCTTCAAACCAAGACACACATCTGCAGGACACAGGCACTGGACCAGTCAGCAACAGGGCCTGACTGGAGGAAACTGAGGGAGGCTGCAGGTGATCCCTCCCAGTGCCTGCTTTGGCAGGTGAGAAACACTCCCCTGGCACAGCACAGAGCCCCTGCCAGCATCTGGAAACGAATCAGTGCATTTTTCCCCCACTAAATCCTGCTCTCTCAGATTAAACCTAGGCTGGCACCTGCTCATAGGATTTATATGCAAATATCGTGAATCAATAGCGGAAAGAAAGAGCCACCTTAGAGTTTTGTCTCTCCTTTAGATCAATGGGATATCAAAGAGGCATTTTATGTCCCATTAAATCATGCTTGAATATGTCCCAATAAATCATGCTCACAAAACTCTCCAAGTCTGAGGAGGCTGGGAAAACCCCCCATGGCCAGCACTGGGTTTAATTTAAGAACCTCGCTGAGGTCTCATTGAGAAATGTTCTTGGCCTTAAAAAGGGAAAAAATTTATTTCCTCTGTCCTCAGTTCAGGGCTCAGGCGTGAAGGGAGAGTTTTAGGTTGGGTTTTGGGAAAGATTCTTCCCCCAGAGGGTGCTGGGCACTGCCCAGGCTCCCCAGGGAATGGTCCCAGCCCCGAGGCTGCCAGAGCTCCAGGAGTGTTTGGGCAGCACTGCCAGGGATGCCCAGGGTGGGGCTGTTGGGGGGTCTGGGCAGGGCTGGGGTTGGACTGGGTGATCCCTGTGGGTCCATTCCAACCCAGGACATTCCAGGAGATTTTTCTCACTTGAGAACACCGAGGAGCTGATGACTGACACCAATCCCTGCACAAACCAACTCCCAACATCCTCCCCAGCCACTCCTCCGGGACACTGCATCTGGACGGGTGCAGAGGTGACAGCTCCTGCACTGTGAGCACCACCACGTTTTTGGGACTGAGATCTTTATTCTACACAAGGCCCAAGTCTGCAAACGTGAGAATCTGCAAGAAAACCCACAAAACAAATGTATTTCGGCAGAACATTCTTTCACCTGAATCTTTGCAGTGCCTGGTTTATGTAAGAAACCATCCTGAAACAAAGGCAGGCTGAGCGGTGAGCTGGGGGAAGGGGAAGCAGGGCTGAGTTTCTGCTGAACAGCTTGGCACACATCAGGCTGGATTAATCAAACCAGGCAAATTCAAAAGACAAAAGAGCCCAAAACCCCAGCTCTGCTCCAACGCGTGTTTGCCTGCTGCAGAGCCTGCTTTGAATCCTCTGATCGTTTGTTTTCTGCTCAGCACACAGCTGTAAATCCACTCTTCAGAGCAGCGAGTGAGATTAGGATGTTTATTGTCTGTCTCAGTCACAGAAAAGGGATATCCCAGCATTTACTGCCTCATGATTCCTCAGCAGAAAAATCACCTGGAAACACAGCGAGCACTCGCAGAGCACAGAGAGGCACAAAGGGGCAGCTAACACTCACAAACCACCTCCATTACCCAATTAACACCTCTCACCCCTTCTCTGGGGCACAGAGCCACTTCCATCAACCACCTGGAACGGATCTGCCTGGTGTCAGCCAAACCCCGATGGTCTCTACACCTTCCCCACCCCATATAACACCCAGAGCAACACCAATCAAGGCAGCTCATGGACAGCCTGGAGTGTGAACCCTTCCAGGCACTCCTTGGCTTCAAGGAGTCTTCACTCCCTGGCCTTCACATCAGGCCAGGTTTGCACAGGGGACTCCTGTGCTGTGGGTGGAGGGAGCCCCTTTCAGAAAGAAAACAATTTAATGAAAGACACAATAATACATTCAAGTTTTTCAGGAGAGCTTTAGGCTGGATCTCAGGGAAAGGTTCTTTCCCCTGAGGGTGCTGGGCACTGCCCAGGCTGCCAGAGCTCCAGGAGCGTTTGGGCAGCGCTGCCAGGGATGCCCAGGGTGGGGTTGTTGGGGGGTCTGGGCAGGGACAGGGCCTGGATTGATGATCCCTGTGGGTCCCTTCCAACCCAGGATATTTTACAGATCTGTGATGCCCTGAACAGGGCTGGGCAGTCAGGCTGCAGCTTGCTTTGCTCCCCAGAGCACTGAGCAGAAATCCTGCTAATCCTGAGAGATCGAGAATCCCTAATCCCAGAGGCTGCACTAAAGATTATGTCCACCCTTGGCCACAGGAGTTCTCTTCCCCCTTCCATGCTGTGCCATGATGTGTCATCTACTCCTGCCAGCTCCCACATCCACCCTGCACAGATCTCAACATTTCCAGACTGCCACATTTCCTTACTCCGTGCCTTTTGCATGGCCTCATCCCCCAGTGCACACATCAAATCTGCCAAAGGTTTAAGTGGAGGTGAAGTGCCATTAAGTGTAGCTGTCCCCATTCCCAGGGAGGAGGCAGCACTCCATTCCTCTGGAAGCCTGCTCTGCTCAGAGTTCCCTGGTTTTCAATTATGTCCAATGTTTTAAGGGGAATACTTGGATTCAGACAAAAAACCAGTCTGCCACAGGCCATCTGAAATTATCCAGCAGTAATCTGATTTTCCTAATGATGCCCTTCTAATCAATGCAGCCTGGAGCCCTCTGGAGCCACCTCTCCATCTGAGGGATGGGGGACACAAGGCAGAGCTTGGTAAGACCCAGAGAGACACAGACTGGGAGGAGTAAAGAGGTGTTAAAGAACACCACTGAAGGAAAAATGGCTGCTGCTCAGTCTCAGAGCACCAACAGTGGTTTAAAATCACACTTCTAATAAACCAGGCAGAGAAAAACCCAGCCTCACCCTCCCTGTGCCTTGAGGTACAACAGTCCCACCCTCTGGCTGGAGGTGTATTTTTGCATTTTGTGGAACCACAGACACAATGTTTTGCCCTGAGCTGTTTTATCCAGGCTGGTGCCACAGCTGGAGCTCGAGCAGAGGTTCTGCTGGGAGACTTGGCCACGCAGCCAGCCCAGAGCTGGGCCCAGCTCAGCCCCAGCAGCACAATCCCTTCGGCAGAGCTCACTGCCAGCTCCACTCTGGGCTCGGCTCCTGGCTCCGTGCCAAGGCAAAGGCCAGGGAAGTCAAATGGGAGGTGAAGAAATGCCAATGGAAGACAGAACCCTCTCGTTCAAGGAAGGGCTCAAACGTGCCCTACAGCCCCAGGGAAGAGGTCACACTCAGGGGTCCTGGGCTTCCTGTCCTTCCTTGGCCATAAATCATGGAATCATTGAGGTTGGAAAAGCCTTCTAAGGTCACGGAGTCCAAGCACTACCCCAGCACCACCCTAAACCATGGCCCCAAGTGCCACACCCATGGGGATGGGGACCCCACCACTGCCCTGGGCAGCCCCTTCCAAAGCCTGACCACTCTTTTGGTGAGGAATTTCCCCAATATCCATCCTGAGCCTCCCCTGGCCCAGCCTGAGGCTGTTCCCTCTCCTCCTGTCCCTGTTCCCTGGGAGCAGAGCCTGACCCCCCCGGCTGTCCCCTCCTGTCCGGTTCAAGCCTGTACAACTGTCCATCCCTCGAAGCCAGGACACAAAGGACAGCCTGTGCAGTGCCCACGTTCCACACGGGATGGAAGAGCAGCCCCACGGGATGGGCAGGCCCTGCTCTGCTTCCCATGGATGTCAGGTATGGGAAACACACACAGGAGAAAAGGTCAATACAAACCAGCAGGTTTGCTCTGTGCAGCCACAGGAACAATTCCCTTGGCCTGACTGATGCCTGGCACAGGCAGGGATGGGCAGCACCCTGTGAGGTCATTTGGAGCACACAGGACCGTGGTGAGCTCTTAGGGAACACATCCATGGCCGGGGCAGGAGCGGGACCTGCTCTGTGCTGCCTCGCAGGGGGCTCTGAGGAGCAGGGTCTGTGCTTGGGCTGATCGATGGCCTCAGTGTCTATTTAACAAGTGCTGCACTGATCCCTTAGGGTTTAACTTTTCTCTGTTCCCAGCCCTGCAGTGCCCAGTGTGACTCTGCAGGTCCCTGGAGCTCGTTCAGTGCTGTTCTCTCATGCTCACACTGACATAACAAAGCCTCTCCAGCTCGCTCTCCAAGGACACCCAGACCCTCCTGGGCCCAACAACTGCAAACCTTCATCTTGGGGAGAGGGGGGCAAGCTTGGGCAAATTCCATCCTTGCCTGGCTTCTGCTTGGGCAATTGATGCTGATATCAAAGTGGGAAGAACTCGGGAGCTGTCATTGTCCATTTTGGGATGCACTGAGGCAGGAGCCTCTGGAGGCCAGAGTGTGACCTCTGAAGGCCTTTCCAATCAATCCCTCCTTTATTCCTTTATTCCTGTCTGCTCTCTGTTTCTAGGGAGCCATTTAAGGCATCAGCACCATCAGCTCTGAGGCTGCACCACCCCTCATCTTCCCAGGCACTCCCCTCAGGGCTGGTCAGGACACAAATGTCCCCCACAGCATGAAGGGAACATTCCTACCTGTCCTTCTGAAATGCCACCAGCAGCAACCACCATGGACAGGGCTGGACAGCCCTGGTCTGCACAACACCTAAGGCTCTGTGCTGCTCCCACACCCTCTGGAGTCATTCCTACAGCTCCTAATGGGGTCCTACTGCACCATCTCCATCTCTGTGGGATCAGCCATGACTGACACTCAGCAGACAGGAAGAGTCAGGCATAGAAATCTGTGCCAGCTGGCACGGCATGGACCCAGGTCATGGAATCGTTGAGTGGTTTGGTTGGAAAGGGCATTAAAGATCATCTCAGCCCATCCAGATCCTGTGCAGCTGTGGAAGAGCACAGGGCTGGTTCTGATTATGGACAGCACACGTCCTTATGAAAACAGATCCTGGTGATGGGTGCTCCAAGATTTCCTTCTCTCCCCCATATCAGAGTGCCAGATCTCAGCCCCCCTCTTTATTTTTAATTCTGAGCACCCAACAGTTCCCCAGCCTAGATCCTGACTTATTAATAATTTCTCTTTTGGCCATCACACTAAATAAATCCCTCTAACGTGCTTATCAGGAGCTTATCCCTTCCTGACATTTCAGTCTTGTATCAGGCTCAAGGGTTTGCATATTTAAACAGGCAAATATTCTTTTCATCAGCAGAATAAATGATTCTTGTTACTTCCTGTCCTTAAAGACGCCGTGAGCACCATGGAAGTGCTCAGCTCTGCTGGCACAGCTTGCACAGGGCTGTGGAGCTGCTCCTGTAAAACGTGCCTCAGGAGCAGAGACAGTTCAGCTCACACATATTTAAATGCCTTTTCTACAACAGTAAAGCCAAGGGTGTATGAGGGACAGCTCAGTCAGCTAAGAGCACAAGAAGTGGAATTCTCCCCAAAATTCCATCCCAGAGATTGCTGCTTCAGGGAAACAGCCTGGAACTGTCACCACTGCACCTCTCAGTGCTGAGGTTCCCAAAACTGAGAACACTCCTCGGATATGAAGTCCCAGCAATTTTACCCCATTACAGAGATCAGGACTCCTGCAGAGGAGCAGGACCCCATGGTGTGCTGCAGGAGCCCACAGCCAGCCTGCCTGTCCCTGTCACCTGTCACCTTTCAGGACAGCACAAGAGATGGCATCCACTGTATCCAGCTCTTGCACTGAGCCCCTGGCTCCTCCTCAGCC
>VZRF01008967.1:0-69024 GCA_013396875.1 Vireo altiloquus
GCAAAAATACTTCATTTCACTCCTTTCACAAAACTTTGTGCCCACTGCCACCACTCCCTGCTATTCCTGCACCCATCCACCAATTCTCTGGTTCCCTTGTCCTACCCAATTCCCAGATTTTGGGCAGCCCCAGCTCCAAAAGCAGCAAGGAGCCAAGGGCATCTCCCTGCACGGTGCCCGAGATGTGCCTGGCACAGGGCAGAAGGGAACGTGCCGTGCCCGTGCTCGGCCAGCTGGACCTGTCAGACCTGCTGCAGCTGGCAGGTGGGTCTGGCCCACATGATTATTACCCTGGGTCTTCCTCCTTGCAGCCAGGTAAATACACAGTGTGAGAGTCCCTGGGCTGAGGAGGTGACGCTGGGAAGAGCCACAGCAAAGGATGAAAGGAGCAGCGAGGAGAGACTTGCCCAGAAACACGTAGCAAAACAGCAGTGCCTAGAGAGGGGTGGAAGGGGTTTGTTGCCAAAATGCAGGGGGTCAGGAGCCAGCTGATAGGTGTTTTGTGTTCCAAGACACCCACCTGGGGCTCCAGGTATGGCCCAGGACCTCCTGGGGGCTGGTGGCTTTGAGCAGGACTCCTGAATTTGCAGAATTAACACAGAGCAGTGCAGGGTGCCCCAGGTCTCCTCATGCCAGGCTGCAGCCCTGGGCACTGGGAAAACACCTCTGGCTGGTATTTGGAAACAGAATCCTTCAGGCTCAGATGGAAAAAGTCCAAACCCCTCACAAAAACCCTTAGAGCTGTCTTCTTCAGGAATAAATGCCATGAGGGTGAGAGTGGAAAATAAGAAATCCTCCCCCAGTCAAGGTCAATGCCAACAAAACCAGTGCCAGCCTGAAAATACCTGCTGGGTTATCTGCAGGCAGCCAGTGGGGGCTCGTGGTGGAGATGTACATTGAATTACTAAATTTTGGGGTTTTTTTTTTCATTTTGCCTACTTGAATTTAAAATGACATCAGAAATAGAATCAAAATTATACCATCATCTCTTGAAATCCTTTGCACTACAGAGAAAAATTGCACACATTATGCATGATGACAATGTTTTAAAGGGAAGCCAAACTGCTGAAATGGTGGAAGCTACAGACCATGATCTGAGCATTCCAAAAAACCCAAGTTTAAGGAAAGTAACTTTTACTGCAAATATGGAAAAAACAATTAGAATTGTTAATTTTGATTTATTCAATCAGTTTGACTGGGGTATTTATCATTCAGGTGTTAATTAATTAATTAAAAAGCAGGAAAGTTTATTTTGCATTTCTAGCCACGAAAAAGTCCAAAATATATTCTACTGTTACTAAAACTGTGAAGACCTTGACCAGCAAAAATACTTCATTTCACTCCCTGCTTAAAAATAACCTCAACGAGTCAGCTTTATACAAAGAACAAATCTTTATACACTTTATTTTTCATCTGTAATTGACACATTAGACAGTTTAATTTAGATAATAATTCCTTCTCATTACTTCTTTTCTGAATTTCCATTTCAGCCCTAATAAATTTCATAATAAATCACAAAAAAAACAAGTCTTGCCAAAAAAAAAAAAAAAAAGAAAAAGAAAAGAAAACAAAAAAAGATGCCATGCATAATTTTCTTACGGAATAAATCATCCTCCTAAAAATCTGAATAAACACTTGATAAGTGGAACAAAGTAAATGTGGATGGGTGTGGCAAACCCAGAACAAATGTCGTGCAAGGTCTGTATTTAGGGCACTGACATTCTCTGCTCAGACAGAGCAGGGCAGATTAGGATCCCTACAGGATTTTGCTGAGGGTCACCACTCCTGGAGCAAAACCTGTCCTGTGGGACCCCTGCCTCCATCCCGGGGGGAGCTTGGCACATCAGCTGAAGCCATTGGCAAAGGTCAGTTCATCCCCCACAAAAAAAAAAACCCACAAGTTTTCAGACTGGAATCCTGCAAGTGCAGCTTGTCCCATCCCAAAAAATGCGAGGTGGAAGTATCTGGGGGCAGTAATATCCTAAATTGCTGCCACGAGGTTCCCTGGAGCACAAGGGCTGGGAAATCTGACTGCAAACTGTGAGCCAGGATCCCTGCAAGGAAATAATTTCATCCCACACCAGCCTGGGACAGGACTGGGGTTCAGAACACGAATATCTTGATTTAAACATGGTAATGTCCTGGGCTCTGGAGCAGCCCCATGCTCAAACCAAAGCTGCCTTCACGCCTGTACACGGTGCAGGAAACACAGCAAAAGTGGGGAAGGAATTTCCACCCCTTTTACCCTGACACCCCCACAGGTGTGGAGCAGGAGGTGGAAGGATCTGGGGGCAGTAATATCCTAAATTGCTGCCACGAGGTTCCCTGGAGCACAAGGGCTGGGAAATCTGACTGCAAACTGAGAGCCAGGATCCCTGCAAGGAAATAACTTCATCCCACACCAGCCTGGGACAGGACTGGGGTTCAGAACACGAATATCTTGATTTAAACATGGTAATGTCCTGGGTTCTGGAGCAGCCCCATGCTCAAACCAAAGCTGCCTTCACGCCTGTGCACTGTGCAGGAAACACAGCAAAAGTGGGGAAGGAATTTCCACCCCTTTTACCCTGACACCCCCACAGGTGTGGAGCAGGAGGTGGAAGGATCTGGGGGCAGTAATATCCTAAATTGCTGCCACGAGATTCCCCAGAGCACAAGGGCTGGGAAATCTGACTGCAAACTGTGAGCCAGGATCCCTGCAAGGAAATAATTTCATCCCACACCAGCCTGGGACAGGACTGGGGTTCAGAACACGAATATCTTGATTTAAACATGATAATGTCAGTGAACCCCTTGGCTCTGGAGCAGTCCCATGCTCAAACCAAAGCCTGTGCACGGTGCAGGAAAGGCACAGCAACAAGGCAAAGGTGGGGAAGGAATTTTGCCCTTTTGTCCTGACACCCCCACATGTGTGGAGCAGGAGGTGGAAGGACCACCGGTGAGTCAGATTTCCCTGGGAAGGAAGGACAGAAGCATCCCCCAGCTCTCCCGGGGTTCACCAGAGGTCCCCCCAGTGCTGCCAGCAGCTCCTGCACCCCTCAGAGCCACGGGGACAGGTTCGGGAGGGGTGGCCCTGTCCCCCAGCAGCAATGCCCACCCGCACGCCTCTCCCAGAGCCACAATTCCCTATTCTGCAGCACCATCTTCAGCAAGAGGGAGGAAAACACCTTCGGCAGGCAGCAGAGCGGAGGGGTGGACCCGAAGGACCTGCGGTTACAGCCAGGAGCAAAACAACAACAACAAGAGATGGAAGGTTTGGGTCGGGGATGGGGAGTTACGGCATCTGCCATCCCAGAAAAACCCCAACGCAGCCAAACCTGGGAATAGTTTGTGGGATTTGGGTTTTTTTACCGTTAAACTCTTCAGCCCTCACAGCCCCTTTTCTGCCCACAGGAAAAGGGCACTAGGCTGTTTTGCACCCAGCTAAAACCAAATTATATCTGCTGAATTCTCTTCTTGAGTTTGTCCCCAGCACATCCCTCAACCTGCCCTGCCCAGCCACAGTAGGAAGGAAACAAACGTGACTTGTCCAGAGCCTAAGAAGTCAAATACAGCCCCACAACACCTAGCACATTGTTCCCCTCTCCCAAAATCCCCACACTCTCTCCCCATGCAGATTTGGAGCATCAGGAAGGACAAAAATCCCTTCACACTCTTCTGCCTCCCAGCTGCTTAAAGCAGCAAGGTTGGGGAGAGGACACAAAGCAGCTGGGGGTGTTTGCTGAGGGTTTGCAGTTTGTTTGATGACACTCCTACTCAGGCCTCCTCATTTCTGGAGAGGGGCTCAGCTTTCTCCTGTCAGTATCCAGACTTCTCATATAACTCTGAGAGTAATAGCAGAGAAGGGGCAAGGACTTAAAGTAGGAATAATATTAATTTAGAACCTCCAAAAAATGGACAATGTCCTCTGAAAACTGATACTAACTATAAGTAAGCTCTGAGACATTATTTCAAGAGCTATTTTAGTAAAATTAAATAAAATTTTAGAAGGTTATTTTCAGGAATGTTGCACTCAGGCCATTAGTTCTGAAGTTAGTTGCATTTTTTTTAGGAGAAAAATAATTCAAATGGGCTACAATTACCTGTCACTAAGACATCTGTTTTTTTTAATTTTCCATGGAAAGAAAAGCAGAACAATGGGCTGCTGGGAGGGAGAGTAAAGCTTGTCCTGCACACTCAGGGAGAATGTGTCCCTTGGTGTCAGGCAGAGTGGGTGCACACAAAAACTTATTTCTACTGAAGAAAAACCAGAGGAGGGTGAGAACAGCCACCATGTCAAGTGTTGACTCTCAAAGCTGAAGCTTCGACTCCTTTTGGCAGCAGCAACTTTTCCCACACAGCCTCAGGCTGGATCTCTGTGCAGCAGTGGGAAAAGAATACAAAACTCTCTCTGAACTCAGGGAGTTGTGCAGGCCACAGATTCTGGTCGAGATTACCAGAATTTGATAAAATTATTGGGTTTTTATCAAATTTTGATTTGATAAAATTATGTTTTGTCAAATTATTGGGGTGGTGTTTTGTTCCTGTGTTTTTTTTTATTCACAAAGTCTCTTATCCTCTGAACTCCGGAGCTGCAGCTGGGAGTGCAGCTCCCAGATCTGCTCCAGTCGTTGCTGACATTCATAGTCCTCATCCCTCCCTCTCTCCCTCCCTGCAGTTCCTTTCTGCCTGCACTTGAAGGCAACCTTGCACTGCTTATGGAAAAGGAAAGGGGCTGGGGAAGAGCCACAGCTGCTGCAGCCTCAGGGATCCTGGAATCCCGGGATGGGTCAGGCTGGAAGGGACCACAGAGGGTCACTGGTGCCACCTCCCTGCTCCAGCAGGGCCATCCCAGAGCTCTGGGCACAGCAGTGTGTGCACACAGCTCTGGAATATCCCAGGGAGGAGACCCCACAGCCTCTCTGGGCTCTGCTCAGGGCTGGGCACTGCCCAGGAAAAAGGTTTTTCCTCATATCCAGGTAGAATTCGCTGCTGATGCCTTAGGTTTGAACTTTTCTCTGTTCCCAGCCCTGCAGTGCCCAGTGTGACTCTGCAGTTCCCTGGAGCTCGTTCAGTGCTGTTCTCTCATGCTCACACTGACATAACAAAGCCTCTCCAGCTCGCTCTCCAAGGACACCCAGACCCTCCTGGGCCCAACAACTGCAAACCTTCATCTTGGGGAGAGGGGGGCAAGCTTGGGCAAATTCCATCCTTGCCTGGCTTCTGCTTGGGGAATTGATGCTGAGATCAAAGTGGGAAGAACTCGGGAGCTGGCATTGTCCATGTTGGGATGCACTGAGGCAGGAGCCTCTGGAGCCCAGAGTGTGACCTCTGAAGGCTTTCAAATCAATCCCTCCTTTATTCCTGTCTGCTCTCTGTTTCTAGGGAGCCATTTAAGGCATCACTGGGATCAGTCCCTGCCCATTCCTCTGGTGCCATTGCTGGGCCCAACAGAGACAAACCTGGGTCCTGCTCAGAGCCTTCTCTCCCAGGTGCAACAGGGCTCAGGCACAGGGAAAAACAGCCTCATTGTTTTTATAAAACCTGATTAATCAATGTTTGAGCATTGATAACTTCCCATTTAGCTCCTCTGAAGGTGGTTTAAGCCCTCTCTGCTCACAGCCTTGTAAAGAGTAGGGAGGGGAACCAGCAGCTGCAGGGGAACAAACAGAGGGGAACAAACAGTCCCTGCCTGAAGCATCGACAGGGACAACAGCAGGGACAGTTCAGTTCTGAGTGGGGACAGAACCAGCTGGAGAGAGGGGATATTTCCTAATCAGCTGTCCCTGAGGAATTTTATCCTCAAATACTCACGGAGCTGTTTATCTCGGCCATTAGTGAACTTGTGAGGGACAGGTGAGATACAGCAGGCGGGCAAAGGGCAAAGGCAGTGGCTGTCCTCCAAAGCAGGGGACAAGAGCCACCAGGCAATTACAGACCTGTCTGTGATGCCAGGAAAAAACACTGGGAGAAATAAGGACCTGAAAAAAACCCAAGATGAACAGCGGGGCCTGTGAGATGGTCAGTAGTGAGCGGTGCATGGAAATGGGGTTTGTGCAGAGGAAAAGAACAAAAGGAGATTCAATATAGAAGAATTTGAGAGTCCAGGGTTTTGAATTTGTATTTTCCATTAATTTCAGGGAACAGACACATTGATAAATGATGCACATCCACCTCTTGACACTACTTTGGGAAGAGCAGCCAATAACATTACTGTGCATGAAGCTGCATTTATGAAACCACTCTTCAAAGCAGAGCAGCATTTAACATTTTCTTCTTTTCCTTCTGCTCAAAATGACCATCTGGCAACAGATTTTCTGGAAGGAAGCCTTTTCTCTGGTTTCTGTTTGGGGAAAAACCTGTGCCAACTTCCAGCAGTTCATGTGATTTAGGGATGCAGAATATAGTTCTCTTCTGAAACGTGCGTGGGCTTGGAGTCAAATTCAGACAGTGAAAAGATCTGGTGTGAAGCAAGCTGTGGGTTACAGCACAATTTTCCCTCTCTGAATGCAATGTGCCAAACCAGAGAGATTTGCATCCCTTTCCCTGCAGTCTCAGACCACATGGTAAATTCTGGATATTGTCCCCAGTTACTTTACCTGCCCTAAGCACACCAAACCTGTCTGAAGTCTCATTTCAAACTCCTAGGAACTTTCATTTGGAACTGTGAGATGTGAGATCCTCCTCAGATTTAGCAGGCGCTATCACAGTCAATTAAATTTTCTTTAAAAACAGAATAAAATCTCTCTGCAAGAAGCTAAGAGGTCTCAGGGGCAAAACCTCCCATTTCAGGAGGGTGTGGGAGTCTAGAAAGACTTTCCTAAAGGAAGAACAATTCTCCCTGTGTTCATTTTAGAAGAGACATCTGAAAGTTTTAAGAACTAACCCATAGTGCCTGAGCTCAGCCATCAGTGCACACACAGAGCCTTGGAGATGCAGGCAGGGAAAAAAAAGGCTCCTCCAATGCCCTGCACGGCTCTCTGTTACCATCCAGTCCCAGTTCCACCCATTCTGGGGGCAGAAAATAGGAAATGAAACCTAATTCCCTGCCTGGAAACTTCAGGGCAGATTTCTGATCTTTTTTCCAAATGTCCTACATGACAGAGCTCTGAAACCTGGCTGTGTCCGTCTGGGGTGGGCAAGGAGCTGCACAGCCACGGCCTGGGAGAGCAGGAGGGGGAGCTGAGCTCTCCAGGCTCGGGGTCACCAGGGGATCAGGCAGAGGACACCACACAGATCCCTAGGGAGTGCCACCAGCCTCCCCTTACTCCTCAGAAAAGTCTCCAGGAAACTTTCACTGAATAAAATGTTCTTTCTTAAAGGTCTCCTCTTTCCGTGTCTAAAATTTGGGTGGCTTGTCTTGGAGTGTGTTATCAATGGATTAAAAATAGCTTGGCTTTTATTGCTTGGACATAAAATGTGGCTAAACAAAATTTCCAAGGAAAGGAGGTTTGTGTCTGAGTAGAGGAAAAGAAAGAGGGAGTCGCTTTGGCCTTTGTGAATACAGCGAAATGCAAAAATAAACATCAAAACCCAGGAGAAATTAACTATTTTATAAATTTCCTTTCACCTTTACATCCTTTCAGATGTAAATGTAGTACATGGACTAAAGTAGAAGGCCTAAGCACCACCACAGGTACATCAGGCTGGGGTTTGCTCCACACCCTGAAGGACATTTCCACCAGAGAAGGATGAGTGCTGGGGATGCTGGAGCACAAACATTAACCCACAGTCCCCATTAACCCACAGCTGCAAAGAAAAGGGATGTTATTCATCAGGAAACCTCGACACACAGCTTTCATTGCTCCCAAGGGGGCCACAGCTCCAGAAGCCCTTGGGTGTTTGTAGGAGCACAGTGTTGTAGGGAACTCCTGTGGGTAACACCCTCAGCTGTTTTCAACACGTACAAAAATCAAGTGGCGGAGGTAAGGAATTCCATCAAGGCATTCATACCAAACAGGTGGGGGAAACTGAGTGAATGTGTGGCTCCAGCTGAAAAGAAAAGAGCCACGGACATCCCTTCCTTGGAGAAGCTGCCCAGGCTGTGTTTCACCCGATTAGACCAGAGGAAATCCCAGTTCCCTGTATGAGGGCACAGATAACAGGGAGCATTACCTGCTGAAACCAGACAGGAGCAGGAGATGCTGCTCTGCACTGGCAGAAGCTCTGAGTTTGCTCCCCAGGCAGCTGTCAGCTCCTCGGACACACCAGCTGTGCCTTGGCTGCCCCCACGCCACAATCTACTGCCCATGTCAAATGTCCCATTTCCCCAGGTCTGCAGGGCTCAGAAAACAGAGGATCCAGACAGTGCTTTATCTCAGTGACAACTTTTTTCAAAATCAGTAGGGAAAAACACATCCAGCTATTGCCAAAAAAGATGTCCCACAGCCACTGGCACCATCAGCCCTCGGTTACGTGGTTTCCCAAGTGGCATAAGGGATGACAGATTCATATTAATTCCAGTCAGCAAATGGATTATAAATACTCCCCCAGCCAGTTGCCACCTGATAGGACTGTCCTTGAGTCCTCCAATTGTGGAAGGGACTTGTCAACTCTAAATTTACCCACCAGCACGTATTGTATAAAACATAATACTCTGTGATCCTTGGTAGACACTTGTGCTGCAGCCCAGCATGGATTAGACCAGAAACTGCTGGTTCCATCAGCCAGACAGACATCTCACTGCTGCTTATCTCGAGCCTCAGATGGCAGGAAGGAGAAAGGGATGGGTTTGACAGGATGAGTTGGTGTTTTGGTCGTGGAATTGCCGCGGCGCTCACATCGAGTCTGAGCTAATCAAGTGATCAAAAGCTGGGCCCACCTCACACCTTTCTGATGAGGTAACAGCTTCTGTTCCCAAGGACAGCCTTTCCCAGCACAAAAATGTCCCAGCACCACTGATAAAAGTGAAGCCACTCCAAGGATGGGGTGTCCCAAAGCAGACAGAGCTGATACCGAGCAGGCTGAGATAGCATCCCCTGTAAAAAGCAGTAAGGCACGATGCTGCAAATTTGTACAAATGGACTGCTCGCTTGGAGAGCTGTAATTAGATGGATTTAAATTTACAACATTGAAAAGTAAAAAAAAAAATACAAGCAAAGAGCTCCACTTTTTTCTAGCTTTAGAACAGTCCAAGTGTCTGCAGGTGGAGCAGATGCACGTTCTGGTGGCACCTGCCTGCAGCAGATATTCTCATCCCAGAAAAAAGGAGCTGCCTGAGTGGGAGGACAATTTGTAAACTATCAGTTCAGGGTTTTACCTAAGGCAAACTCCATTTTTTTTTTTGCCTGTCTCATGCACTAAAGCTTTCCAAGCTGGCCAGTTGGAGAAGCCTCTCATCCCTGGCTCTCCACCTAATGGAGACTTGCCTCATATTTCCATTATTTTCACTTGTTGAGCACTTTTTAGCAGCCGAGCCAAAAGATACCTGGCTTTTTTGGGAACCTGGATCTTCCTGCTTTATTAGGAAAACCTCGGGGGAAAGAAAGGTTGGAAAAAAATGCATCAGAAAAATCCTGGGGATTTTTGCTTTGAGCGACCTTAGCACGTTTAGGGAAAGATTTGACCTTTGTAACATGACCAGAATTTTTGTCATCTACATCAGAATCACCTAAACATAACCAAATTACCCTCCACTAAATTGCAATTCCTCTAGGCTTTCTCCATGTCTGGAATGCTGTAGCATCTTTTAACCTCCAAAATTCTTTTCATTCTCACTGCAACCATCTCCAAATCCGTTGATGCTTTTAACTTCTAACTCTGCACCTTAAATCCAGGGGTAAAATTCCCAGATTATTTCCTCCCCACATGTGCAGTAGGCAAAGGCAGAACCTCTCATACCTTCAGAGCACTTGGACATCCCTGAAACGAAAGAGGAACTGAAAAACTCTGAGGTTTAGGAACAAGGCTGGGAGCTCAACAACAGGGATAAAACTAAACATTGAATTGTTATTTGCTGCACAAGCACTGTGCATACTGTGCACTTGGGGAGACACGAGCTTTTGGGGGAAAAGACAAATAAAATAAATAAATAAAAATAAATAAATAAACCCAAAAGCCTGTCAGGGAATGTACACAGCAGAGTCACATCCTGAGTGCCCAGAGCCTGACTTTGCAGCTCCCAGAGTCTCCCTTTCCCCTCACTTCTGCTTATGTGTGATGCACATAAAAAGTAGCTGAGAGTGACTCCAGTCCTCCAAGGGGCTTTTTCAAAGTGAGGATTTACCCCAGGGCTAGTGGAGCTTACAATAAAAATGTACACAGAGACAACACCATTTACTGCCCTCAAAACGTAGAGCAGAAACTCATTATTGTCCATTTTATCCTACTGGAATTTAATCCAGCTAATGTTGACGAGTCATTCAGAACAAATGCAGTGGGAATGAGGACAGGATGCACTCTCTTTCCATTAGATCTCCACCATGGAGTTCCCCCAGTCCTCTGCCTCCTCCTGCACAGCACCAAAATCCTCAGCACCAACACAGCCAAGGACCAGCCTGGCAGAGCTTTCACATCCCTGATGGAATTGCAGTTCCCAGGACAGGAGATTCGTGGGGATTTTCCGCTCTGTTTTGCCACAGCTTCCATCACCTTAAGTGCAGAATGTTGTCTGAATGTGAACCACTGGATCAGGTTCGTATTTTGTAAATATTATTGTTCTTCCATGAACTTTGGCATCAATGAGAGCGAAGCTGGAGAGGCTGGAATATGACACAAGGCTTTGGAGCTTGGCTGTTATTTGGCCATTTCTTAAAAAGTGGGAAGGGACAAGGAAAAGGACAGTTTAGAATTGTGGTTAAACACTTTTTTTTCTCTAGAGACATTGAGGATTTTGCCTTTGCTTTGTTTATTCTTCCATGGGACTAAGTAAAATCATATTTTTAAACATAGGACATCACCCCCTTTCCTTTTATATGCTGAAATCCTGAGAGTTGCTTTAGACAGGGCTTAAGCTGCTCTGACTACTTGGAGCCAAATGCATCTTTCAGAGTGTTTTCTTGTGGCCTAAAAATATATTTATTTTTTCAGTCATTCCACTTGGATGTACCTTTGTTCGCTTTCCAGGGGCGGTTGAGTTTCATGACTTTATTTCTTTTAAATCCCAATATGTCAATAAAGTTTCTAATTTTTCACCTCAGTTCTGTTATGAAAGTTCAAGCACATGAGCGATCCTTGTAATTCAGATATTTAAAATTTGACCAGCACTTTAGGATGTTTTTGAAGCAGTGCTTACATATTTCCTTGTTTCTCTTTGAGGAGTCTATTGTCTTTTTACTGCCTGATCTAAATCCTAAAACCAAGGGCACATTATTACTAAAGCATGTTTGACAGTGAAGATCCTGGCTGAAAATATGGATGTTCCCCCTCATTCCAGGATGGAAAGCCATGGAAAGCAGCTAATCCTGAACTACGCATACAGAGGTATGGAAACAACTTCTGTTGGACACAGAGAAGGGAAAAAAAACTCAGAAAATAATTCAGGGTAGAGATTTCCACCTCCCTGGGCTGGCTGTGCCTAAAATCCAAACTCAGGGAATGAGGATCTGGCGGAGTTGGTCCCTGTGTGTGGACAGAGTTGAGTATCCCTGAGCTGGAGCTGGGGTCAGGAATTCCTTGGGCACGGAGGGGCTGTGCTGGGGCAGCTGCAGAGCTGGAGTGGGGAAGGCGTCTGGGAAGAAGCAGAGCAGAACCTGACAGCTCAGACACGGCCAGATGTTTTCATCATTATGGAAAAAATCTGTTGGTGCCTCTTTGCCCAGAGAAACGCTGGAGGAGGAAATGTCCTCTTGAGCTCTGATCAAGGCTGCGCATTAAAACTGCACTGGGCCGGGGTCAGAAACACAACAGAAACGAAAGGAAGGGATCTTTTCTGACTCTGGCTCTAACACTAAATGTGAAAGTGCCCCAAAAAGCTGCGGTGCCTCCCCAGCGACCTTTTCCCAAATCAGAGAGATGGAGACACAGGGCCTGGAGATGGGGCCCGAGTGGTGTTTTTCCAGCACCATCACCCTCCCCTCTCGTCCTCTCTCTTCCCTCCACTAGCAGCAGGTGCTGCCCCAGGAATGTGCACTCCTGCGGACACAGGACCCTGGAGCTGCAGAGCCCTGGAGATGCTCAGACAGGAATTGCAAGGAGACTGAGCACAGCAATAATGCAACCAGGGGCTGAAGATCCCTGTCCTGGCTTAAAAATCAGCTCTGAAGGACCCCTGTTGTCCCCCTGCTCCAGGTACCCTCGGGTGACACAAAGCCTGGCATCCCAAAGCCAAGATCCAACCATTCCCTTCTCCCGGGGCAGCTCCTCGGGATTCATCCCTTCCCGCGGATCCCAAAACCAGCGCGGCCCCCGCCGGCTCCTCTCCCTAATTTTAGCTTTCAGGCACGGAAGATACGATGTAATTAAAAACCAAAAGTAGCTCCTGAGGACCGCCAGGGAGAAGAGCGGACAAAGGAGTAAGAAAGTGGCACTAGCCAACCCCAAATCCTTCTGATTCTATAACAAATAAACCCTGCCCGCCAAATTAAAGGGTGATTAACGTTTCGTGCGTTTCATTTGGAATTTTTTTTGTTCTTTAATTGACAAATAGAAAAGGCGGCGGCGGCTGGGCTTGATCCGGGCAGGGATCGCATGGAGCTGGCAGGGAAGAAAGCACCGAGGCACCCTTCTCCCTCCTTTCCTCCAGTTCTTTTTGTTGGATTGCCGGAGCGCCAAGGAAAAAAAATGAAGGCTGCCGTTTAAAAGGTGCTTTCCCCTCTACCGCTGAAAAACGGGCTGATAATTAATGTAGAGTTTAGGGAATAAAAATTCAGATCTGGTTTTATTTATGCGACATTCCTTTGAAATAATAATAATAATAATAATAATAATAATAGCGAAGATATCAAAACCTTGAAAATTTTACCCAGAATAGAAAAAAATAAAATAAAGATTAAAATTTAGATAAACTTTTACAAGATTTTCGTTTCTTTCTACCCTTTTCCTCTTGCCCTGCACTTGAAATATTTGTCTTTTACGTACAGTAAATTATACATTGATCGAGCAGATGAAAACAATTTTTCGTGCGTGTATTTACCGGTTTCTCTTTCTTATCTATTTTAATTTTGCAGGGATTTCTTCCCAAACGCTTTCTTTATGTAAAAGAAGCCGCGGGAGCGCCCGGAGTTTTTGCTTTCCAGAGAGGATGTAAAAATTGAACAATTCGGAGAAACCGATCCATTCCTCGTCAGACCTTTACAAAACCCAACAACGGATAATTTCCCTGATTCCAATAGAAAAAAAAAAAAAAAAGCGGCTCAAAGTCCTGATCCTGCTCCGGGCATGAATCATTCCGGAGCCCCGGCAGGGCTGAGCTTTTCCCGGTGTATCCTTTTGCGGGATTCAAGAGTGGGAAAGGAGGAATCGCCTCTGCCAAACGCGCGTCTCAGGGTAAAAATTATCGCGGGTCCGAGAGCTCCGCGGTACCGGCGGGTACTCCTTTCTTTCTTCCTTTTTTAATTTTGGTCCTCGTTGGTTTGTTGAATTCGGAGGGGATGTTTGTTTTTTTGGGGAGGGATTGTNTTTTTGGTTTTTTTGAGGAGGGATTGTTGTGGTTTTTTGAAATTATTTATTATTGCCTGAAAGAGGCACGGCGCTCCCACCCGGAGCGTCACCCTGGGGCATTTTCCAGGACAGCGAGGAGGCTCCCAAGGGGCAGCCCAGAGCAAAGTGCGGCAAAAGAAGCTGGGGCGAAGAGGGAATTAAGCCTTTTTGGAGCACGGGGACAGGCAGGAAAGGCAGAGTGGCCATCCCGACCAGGCCCGGCGGGAGTGGAGGGGGCTGCTCGGAGGGGACAGGGACGGGGAGAGGGACACACATCCCTCCCACCCGCGGCTTGCCCCAGGACAGCCGATTTCATGGCTCTCCGGTTGTGGGTCACAGGCTGGGAGCAAAGAGGACGCGGCCGGGAGACGCCGAAGAGGAGCAGGGGGTCAGGGCTCTGTAACACAACTCGCCCGAGTTCAACCACCCATCCGTCTCGGCGGGGCTGATCCCTAAAGGAAGGGGCTTTTCCAGAGGGTAGGGTCCGGCATGGATCCTGCTGCGGGACCCCGGGGGGAACGCGCAGCCCCCGGACAAAACCTGAGCCGGCACCCCCGGGCAGGGCGATGCCGGGAGCGCCACCGGTCCCGCACCTCTGCGGGTGTGTGTGGGGAAGGACACAACACTTTTAAGACAAATAAAGCCCAAACACCGTCTCGTGTTAAACGTGACTCCCCCTGCCCGGTCCTGCCCGCTGCCCCGGCCCGGAGCGGCCCCTCCTGGCTCCCGAGGAGAGCAAAGCGTGCACGGTGACACCGCAAGACGGATCGGATTTTACACGGCCAGCAGGAAGTATCCGAGAAGTCAGACCTTTATCTCCTCTGGAAAACATCGTGCGGACAGACAACCCGCAAACACCCTGAAATCTTGCGGCAGTTTTGGGCTTCCCGGCCGAGCGCCGCTCCCGTTCCCACAGGAGCCGGGGGGAACCCTCTGCCCGGGGGAGGCAGGTGGGGACAAAGCCCCGCCGCGTTTAGAGCTTCGTTTGTCCTTCGAAGCAGCCCAGACTTCACAGTGCCAGGAAGAGATTTCGTTTTTGAAACAATTTTCCTGTCCATCACCAGACACCGGCGTGCCCTGGCCGCGGGACGCGTGTGACAAAGCGTTGTCGCATGAAAGTCTCTTCTGTCGTTTAATTCCCCGTCCCTAAAAATCGCCCTGTGGCTCTTGCCCTGAGTGAGTTCCCCACGGAAACGTAACGAACAAGCGCTTTGGGGATTACCTGGACGCGTTAAAAAACTTTTTCTGGAGCGCAGAAAAGCGGCGGGTCCGAAACAAACTCGAATAACGCAACCGCAGCCCGGGGACGGGGAGAGGGCGACGGGAAGGTCGGAGTGCTCCCCCATCGCTCTCTCTTCACGAGCGAACCCAGCACAGTTACAGGCAGAAAAAAAAAGTTACAGGCAGTGTAAAATTAAAGCTTTTCATTTATCTGCCCGGCTCCCAGCTTTCGCTTAAGCCGGGGGGGAAAAACACTTCCAGCACCCGAGGTGCAAGAACCAGCTGAATTGTCAGATTCCAGGCACGGAGCCCAGGGCAAGAGGGAAAACTCCACCGAGGTATTTGCTATCCAAGTCCTCCTGCCCAAGTCACCCCACCCGAGTCACCGACGGAGGCGGAAAGTGGCCACCGGGCCAGCCCCGGGCGCGCCCCCCCGACGTGTCTGGGAGCGGGGCTGGGGGTGCCCAAACCGAAGGAGCACCGGAGAGGTTTATCCGGGGCTCTGCATCAATTGTCCTGTAATAAAGAGAAGGCTCTTTGGCTGCTGTGCCCTGACACCCGGCTGCGTCCGCGCTCCAGTTTGCACGGAGGGAAGGGGCTCGATTATCTCCGAAACGCCCGGTGGGGTGAGCTGGGATCCGGCAGCGGTGGCAGCGACGGTGGCGAGGCCACCTGGGTCCCCTGGCTCCTGCCCTGTCGCTCGGTACCGGGGGTGTCCCGGAGGAAGCTCCGGGCTCGCAGCGCAGCGGTCCCGAGCACCGGGCAGAGGAGAGGCCCCTCTCCAAGGCCGGCTGCACGTCAAGGTCAAAACTCTTTTTTTTTTTTTTAAGGCACAAAAAAACCCCAAACAAAAACGAGCTTGAAAGGACTGGAAGAAAAGAAGAGAATAAAAATCAAATTTTTAAAACATGGGGGAAGTAAAGGCGGGAAAAAATGTAGGAAGAGAAGGAAGTTTTAGCTGCGGCGGAGTGGAGTGCCTGGACAGCTCCAAATCGTTTTCCCTCTACAGAATTCCAGAGGAGTGAAAGCCAAATTTTCCCTGGCTCCAGTCGGCCCCGGCAGCCCCCAATCGCCCTCCGGGACCCTCGGTGGGACCCCGACCAGCACGGCAGCACCGCGATCCCACCCGCAGAATTTATTCAGCCAGGGCTCGCCGGTCCACAGCATCCCTTCCCAAGAGTTTGAAAGGAATAACTGCCCAAAAGACCCAGGGGAGCCCTCGGGGTCCCGCAGCGATCCCGGGGTCCCGGCGGCTCCCGGCGCCACGATGGGAACCGGGAGATTGGCACTGGTTCCAGCAAGGAAACCCTAATAGGCTATTTCTGGACTACTGGCTCTTAACAAATCTATAGCACCTGAAGTGTTAGCACTCAATTAGTGACAAGGTTTCAAACCCCGGCGTTTACTGGCGAGGCATAAACAGAGTCCTCGGGAGATAGCTGGGAATTAGAACGGGAGGGGGCCCTGGACATCTTAACCGGCTGGGATTAAGAGGAAAACTTTTTTAAAAGGTACCATCTCTCTCTCTCTAAACAGTCCGAGGTGTCGAAAGCTCAGAGGGAGAGAGGATGTGTCCTCTGGAGCTAATTGCGGGGTTGGGCATTTTTTCTCTTTATTTGGTTGACTTCAGCAAGAAAAAATTTTGGTGATTTTTAAGAAAAAAAAAAAAAGGCACAAAAAAACCCCAAACAAAAACACGATAAATCCAACACTAATCACATTTAGCAATCCCGGGAGCCAGGGTAGGGTCAGTCCCGAGGGGGCAGCGAGAGCGACCTACAAATAGTGCGAAAGCGGCGGGGGACGGAACAGGACACCCCCACTTTCCCCTGACAGCCAGAAAAATAGCAGCGAGTTTTTCGTCCTGTCTCCCTCACTTACACCCCTGGGGCCTGGCTCTGCAGAAAGTTTCAGGGCGCTCCTCAGGGTCCTGCCTCCCTTAACTATTTTTTTTTTTTTAATTTCTTTGCATGTTATTTAAACGCAATCAAAAACGAGTCCGCAAAAGGTAAAAATGACGCGGAAGAGTTCGGGGTGCCTCCCCTCCGCAGGGACACCGGGGGAGGTCCCCCAGGGCTGGGCAGGACCCTGCGGGCTGCGAACACTGTCCAGAGCTGGGGGAAGCTGTCGCCTTTGTCCCTTCTGCTGGACAGCCGCAGCCTGGCTTCAGCGGGGGCTGCTGGAGAGCCCCAGGAAAGGGAGAAGAGGGGGTGGGAAAGGGGGGAGGAATGGGTGCTGAGCCCCGACCCGGAAAGTCCGTGAGCTGCTGTATGTCAGTAACTTATTCATCAATCAGCCGGACACAGAGCAGACCTGGCCTCTCTTTGCGGAGTGTTTTCTTTTTCACCAATTATTGCGGCCCTGCAGCTCTTTTTGTTGATACAGTAGTTCTAAAAAGTGCTAATGTTCATTTATCAGGGGGCCGAGCCCGGGACTCCCACTAGTTGTGATTCTTTCAAAAATATAAACACGAAGAGAAGGGCTAAGGCTAAAGCCCCCATTTGTTTCTAAACTGCAGTATTAAAAGTGATGCATTGTTGAAGATAAAGCGGAGATAACGCTGTCTGTCTCCAATGAATGTCTCCCCGACGCATTAATGACATTCCAAATGATAGCTCCGGCTTATCGTTCAATTAATCACTTCCACTCTCTGCAGCCGGGCCCACATCGATCGGCAGCCGCCGTGTGACTGGGGGGCTGGAGGGAGCCCGGCAATCCTCAATTAATCCCGGATTGTCGGCCGGCAGCTCCCGCCCCGCCGGGATGCGCTCCGGGCCCGGAGGGAGCCAGGTCGGACCCCGCCGGGTTCCCCGGGCACAGGGAAACCTCCGGGGCAGGAACCGCAGCGAGAGCTCCGGGCCTGTCCTGGGAACGGCGTTTTGGCCCGGGATAAAGGAATGGAACTCTAGAAGCCGTTTCTCCCAACCCGTAGGACGGGGATGTCGCCAAGGAGAACCCGAGACGCGGCTCTGGGTTTGGGAAGGATCGGGATCACTTCGTTGTTTTAGCCTGTATCTAACCCATCCCTATAAGCTTGTAATAAAATGGCAGCAACGAGGTTAAGAAAGCCCGCGGAGGGCCAGGGGTGCCGCAAACACTCTGCAAAGTCCCTCCGCGGGCTCCACGCCGGAGGCTGCCTCTACCTTCCCCGGGTACTTCACCCTTTCTCCTGTAACGGAGGAGCATCCATCCCCTCGAGCTGTTTCCCAGGGAAGTCTGCAGGAAGCGCAGCCGCGCAGATGGAGCTGGCCGCTTGGCCGACCCCTCCCCTCATTAAATCGCAATATTTCAGGCCTCTCCGCGCGCAGGGATCGCTCCGACTCTCATCGCCAGAGCCGGGGTTGGTTCCCGGACTGCGAGCCCCGGGGATGCTGCGGCTCCGGGCAGCATCTCCCGCAAAAACATCCGGAATTAAACTGCCCACAAGGGAGCTCGAGGTGCCAAGGCACAAAATCCCGGGGACAGCGGCGGGTCCGTGCAGGAGGGAGCAGCCCGGGAGGGCATCTGGAGGTGGGCAGGTGCTCAGCTTTCCACCCGCCCCGAGGGTCTCTTCCTGCGGGAGGAGAAAGGATTCGCACAGCTGTGACCCCGCCGCTTCCCAGAACAGGGCTCAGCCAAGGGACCCCCAAACTCACCGCATCCCTTTAGGGTTTCCCTGCCCTTCTCCCACTGCCCGGGGCCGAGCCCATCCCCGTGCCTCTCTCAGCTGGGCGCTGGAGCGCTAAACGACATTCTTTATTCATTTTTAATTTTTTTTTTCTCGCCCCCTGAACTCACAAATCCCCGAAACGCCCCTCCTCGACCTGCGATTTTGCAGCTAAGGTTTATTTTAGCGACTCCAGGCGAGTTAAATGAATGCGCGGCCACCTCTGCCCCATGAACGCGGAGCCGTGTGCCCACCCGAGCTGCGGGGACCCGGCCGGGGACAGCAGCCCCGCGGTCGTTTGCCTTCCTCTCTTACCCCTGTATATTTTGCGACACCTTCAACCCTCGCTTGTTTCGGTTGACTTTTTTTTTTCCCCCAGACAGGGCTGTTTTTTTGTTTGAAAGCTTCACAAAAAAATGGGAGAAAAATCCAATTGGCATTTCCCCCTCCAAAGCCAAGCAGGGGCTGTTCAGGGTCTCTCTCCTGTCAACTGGACATTGCGAGCACTGTGCTGCTTCAGAATATCTGTATAAACCCTAGGGGCGGATTTCCCCTTGAGCACGCTTCACACAGCAGTGAACTCCCGTTTCTTAGTTCCTGCCATCGGATATTGCAGAATACTAAAAACGAAACCTCCGTTCTGTCTCTTAAAAAAAATATATATTAGATCAGCACATATTTGGTTGATGGTTTCCTCCCGGCCTGTTTATTTAATCTGACTGTATGATAGATAGTGTCAGATAGTGACTTTGTACACATTAGGCCATTCTGTTTCTTTTTTTTTGTTTAATTTCAAATGGATGAACAAACTCGGCGCTGAAAAGCTGGATAAATGCAGTGCCGCCCCTTTAAAAGAGCGGAGCCGTTTTTGAGATGTATTACTATATTAGGTGACATGGAACTTTGCATCTCTCATACCATCACCGCAATGTTGGCCAATAGAAAGCTAAAGTCACCCAAAAACTGCCTAGTCCCTCCTTCCCTCGCCTTATGGTCCGCTCCTACCTGCCTGCAGTGCACAAGTCAAGGCTACTCTCGGGAATGCTATGTGCCCCCTCCGGGAGCCCACGCTCCACCACTGCTCCACCTTGGCCTCTCCCCACCTACTTTTCCATGACCCTGGGCTGCGGCCGCTGCCTCGCTGCTCTCCGCAATGTTTCCTAGCCCTGTGACAACGACCCCCTTCTCGGTGAAGGATATCCTGAACCTGGAGCAGCAGCAGCAGCAGAGCGGCCTGGGCTCCATGGAGCTGGCATCGCTCTCCTCCCCGTCCTGCATGCTGGCCACCTTCAAGCAGGAGGCGTTCAGCGCCGAGCCCCCGGCCCTGCCCGACCTGCGGGAGGAGCTGCCCGAGCCGCCCCCCAGCAAAACCACGGCAGCTTTCCCCGGCTCCTACTACGTGAAAAGCTACGTGGAGATGGACTCGGCCAAGGAGGCCAAGAAAGACAACAAAGGTAAAAGCCAAGCGCTGCTGCCCGGCAAAAAAAGGGAGGGCAGGGGGATGGGGAGCTCCAGCCGGGGTTGGGCGCTCGGGGAACAGGGACAATGCGGGGCTGCACTCGGTCTCGGAGAGCAGCAGCATCTTCATCCCCTCCCAGGCCCTGCGCTGCAGGACCATGGCTGACCCCACAGCGTCCCGCAGACCCCCAGGCAGGGCTGGGGCTGTGCCCAGCTGTGGGGTGACACGCGAGGCCTCGAGTTTGTACAGAAATCAGGTGACGAATCCCATTCCTGACCCGCTCGGGGGTCGGGGTGGGTTTCAGCACAAAGCTAAGTGCGATAAATCCAGGCTGGGGCACAGGCGGTCGAGACTTGCATCCACGGGGCACCGTTGTGTTCAAACAAAAAAGACGGGAAATTTGCTAAAGAGGTACTTAAAGAGAGGGGCAGGGCCGGTTCCGTTGCCGCAGGAGCGGGTGGCCACAGTGGCCTGGGAGGCAGAGGAAGAGTCGGGGCTCGCTCAGGTTGTACCCTTTTTATTAAATATTGATTTATAATTTTTTCGCACAATTTTTCCTTCCCATTTTTTCTTCGCTGTTTATTTTGCTGCAGAACTGTGTTCGCTACACAAGAGCCTGGAGCAGGAGAAAAGAGACCTGGAAGATCCCGAGCGCCCCAGACAGAGGAAAAGGAGGAAACCTCGCGTCCTCTTTTCTCAAGCACAAGTCTACGAACTGGAGAGAAGGTTCAAGCAGCAGAAATACCTCTCGGCCCCCGAGAGGGACCATCTAGCGAACGTCCTAAAGCTCACCTCCACCCAGGTGAAAATTTGGTTCCAGAACCGAAGGTACAAATGCAAAAGGCAGAGACAGGACCAGACGCTGGAAATGGTGGGGATCCCTCCCCCGCGGCGGATCGCGGTGCCGGTGCTGGTGCGCGATGGGAAGCCCTGCCTGGGGGAATCTTCCCCCTACAGCTCGCCCTACAATGTCAGCATTAACCCCTACAGCTACAACGCCTACCCCGCGTACACCAACTACAACAGCCCCGCCTGCAACGCCAACTACAACTGCAACTATCCCTCCATGCAGCCCATGCAGCCCTCGGCGCCCGCCAACAACTTCATGAACTTCAGCGTGGGGGACTTGAATTCGGTGCAAACGCCCATCCCGCAGGGCAACGCGGGCATCTCCACCTTGCACGGGATCCGAGCCTGGTAGAGCCGCCCCCGCCGCCAGCCCGCTCCCCCCGGGGATGGAGGGGCTGCGGCCGCGCCTGCGAGCCGGGCTCGGGACACTTCCAGGCTGCGGGGGGCGAGGATGGTTCCGTGGAGCATCCCGGCGGAGCTCTCGAGTGTGGTGGTCATGGACGGGGCGGGTTTCGGTGTTTCGTGAGGGGCCAGGCGGGCACCGGCGGGGTTTGCCCGCATTTCCCGGCCCCTCTCTCTTCCCCCTCCACTCGGGTCTTCGCCCTGATAATTCCCCTTCCTTCCTTCCTACAAACCAGCCGGTAATTTCGCTTGACCTGTTCCCAACACCCAGCCAAGCCCTGCAACTCTCTAATTTTTTTTTTTTTTAACTTTTACTCTATAGTAATTATTATTGACATCCACATTTTAATTTTTGCACTTCCCGTACAGTCCCCACTGTTCGGTCAGTTCAGCGTCTCGCCACCCCCAGGTCTCCCTCGCGAGGTTGCTACCGCCGGCCTGGGCAGGGATGAGGACAGATCCCCATCCCTCCCCGGCCGAGGGACACGGACACTCCGGCCCGCCAGGTCCCGTAGGGTTATGCACTAAAACGTGAGTTAGTATGGAAATGCACTGTCCGCCCCTTCATACGTGTTGCCCTTTGCTGTACGAGCTGACGGAGATCAGCGAGTTGTCATTAAAGAGAGTGGCTGAACCTTGGCGTCCCTGGCGTTCCTTGCGCATCCCGGACATCCCGAGAGGGGGGCGATGGATGTGGAGCTGCCCAGCCGCTTCCCCGCTCCGGGAGCCTTTCCCTGCCGGTCCCTCCTGGGTTTGTGTAGCCCTCCCCTTGCGTTCGGCGTTCGCCTTTTGCCCCTTGCAAATGGTGTTTGTATTTTAAGGAATTTAATACATATTTTTTAAAGCCGCTTTTCGAGCTCAAAGCCCCGGCAGGACCGCTAAGCACCGGCCCGTGCTCTCGGGCTGGGATCGGCACCGACCCCGTCGTTCCCAGTCTCTGAGGGCGTGTGGCGAGGTACAGATTTATTCCCTGCACAAAAAAGCAATGCAAGGAGAGGTACCGACACCCAAAGTCATAAACCAAAGCCCCCAGACTGCCCCGAGCCCACCCGCGGAGGTTTTCACAGCCCCTCCACATCCTGTCCCCATGGAGAGAAGGGTAAAGGACCCCCGACCCCCGCCAGACTGCCCGGGGACAGCGAGTGGGGCTCCCCAGCGCCCAGCTCCTGCCTCTCCTCTGCCTCAGCCCCAGCCCCTCGGCCGCTTTTACAGTAGTCGCTATCAAATGTCAATTATTGGGAGTGAGAAACAACAAACATTGTAATTCAGCGCAGTCACAACATCCTCTGAGAGTGTCTGAGACTGTCCGGCCGGTGACAGGGCGATTAAGGGGACCTGCAACCCCTCCTGCCTCGGCAGTATCGGCCCCATCAGTAAACAGGGATGGAGACAGGGTGGCTGTGGCCCTGGGACAGAGGATGAAAGGCTGCCGGGGAATGGAAGCTGCCTGCAGCCTCTCTCCCTCCCTCCCAACCGCACACAGCCCCCGAGGTAGGATGGCACAGATAATGAGCTCCCACGTCCTCCCACTCTCTGCAAATGCAAGAGGAGCCCTGGGTGCTGCTCACAAAGCCCCCATGGAGCACAGGCACCTGTCTGGGGCTCGGGGCTGGGCAAAGAGGGACCCTCAGCCTCATCCCAAAGAGAATCTGCCTCGGGGCACTCACCCCAGAGAGCCAGAGAGACTTGGGGACAAAGGGAACAAGAGTCTGCCAGCCTGAAGCAGGACCATCCCTCACCTGCGCAGGCCAGGGAGCAGCAAAAGCCACTTCCCCTCATTTGGAACCATCCCCGAGGCTCTGTGATGGCTTTGCCATCTTCCCACATAGGTTTTGTATCAGGAGGATGCAGGCTCCCGATGGGAGAGAGGCAGCAGATCAGCCAGAAAATGTCCTGCCTGAAGAGAGCCAAAGGCATCCACCTTCCCAAGAACTCCAGGAAAAGAGAATGGAGAGAGGCAGGAGAGAGCTGTGTTTAAACTGAAGAGTAGAGGAGGAAAAAAAATCACGTTTTGGGGCCACGGTTTGCCTGAGCTGTTAAATGATCACAGTCCCACTGCAGGCACCTGGTGTCACCACTGCAGGGCTTGGCCAGGGTCAGAGCAAACAGGGAGCCCTCAGAAGAAGGACAAGTCCTGAGCTAACATGGGGGAAGGCACTAAGATTTAGCTAAAACTTGGACTTTCAGAAACTGCCCTGAGCAGGGCCCTTCATTAAGTGGACAAACAAGACAGGCAGCAGTGAAATTCAGGAAAAGCCACAGGAAAAAGTAACTCCCTGCATCAACATAGAACCCTTCTCCACGTACTCCCAACATCCTTTCCCTTCCTCAGACCCCATTATTTTCTCCAAACATGTTTATTTTCCTCCCATAATATCTCAGAGCTATAGCTATCAAGAAACCTGACTGCCCAGTGGGACTTTCCCTGCAGTGGCTGTTCTGGGCACCAGCTTCGGGTCTGATTTCCAGGACAGCCCTGCGCTCGTTCTCAGCAGGGATGAATGTCCTACAGCTCCTGCTCACACGCTCCCTTCCTCCCCACGCTTCCTGTTCCTGCGGGAATTGCATCACGAGCAGATGCAGGGCAGGGTAAGACGAGGGCTCGGAGCGGCAGCCGGAGCCTTGGAGCCGGTTCAGAAAGGGATTTAGGCAGGGGACACGAGCACAGCTGGCAGGGGCACCAGCAGCCACGGCTAAAGACCTTCCATTAGCTGGATTAACAGGAAGGGCAAGGGACATAGAGCAGGAATTAGCCCCCAGCACACTGATACTGGCCAAGGGGGACTCCCTGTGCTCACAGTCACCCCTGTGTGTCTATTCCTGCTCTCCAGCTCAGCCCACAGGGTCAGGTGGGGCAAAAGGTCCCCCCAGGACCTCCAAAGGCACCGGGGCTGTGCTCCTCTGAGCCCAGCCCTCTGAAAGGCTCAGAAAAACTGAACATATCAAATCTGACCTGTTCCTGTGTGAGCCTCAAGTGTTTCCCATCTCTAGAGCAGCACCAAAAGCGTGTGCTTAGGATGGGTTGTTCCAGAGGGAAGTGCAGAACCCTGGCGTTTCCCCAGGGAACCTGAAATCAGAGATCCTCCCAGCCACCCGAGGGCATGCTAAGGGGGGTAGGAAAAAAGCTTTTAATAAGATTTGCACTTGGATTTGATCTCGCTCTTCCCTCAGATTTTTTGGGGATTACGCAGCCTGGCACTGGCATTCACTGCTCTGTTCAAACCCAGCTTTTTTTGGAGAATTCAGTGCCCCCGCTCCACTTGAAGGTGACAGGGCAAAAACAACTCAGTCTTCTTGAGACGAACTGCACATGACAATTTTATCCAAACTTCGGAATTCGCACAATTTGTACAGGAACAAGTTGTCATCTGCTGATGACATCACACTGATAACCAAATCCCTCGCCTTTAGCAGTTTTGTAGGAACTGAAGTAATTGTTTTTCGCAAACAACACCCCTGCAATTCCTAAAGAGCCAAAATTTTATTCCTTAAGTTCAAGGAGTTTTCACATGGGGACTTATTCTCTGGAGTCCGCAAACAAGATACGGTCCTGGCAGGCATTAAGTGTTTCAGTGTTCCTGAGAAGCTCGGCAGGAAAACAACAGATCAACAACCCTCTCTGGCCAGCCCCTGCTCCTAATTCATCTCCCTGACATCGGTTTAGATCAGTATCAGCAGTAAGTGATTTCTTCTTAATGGGGATTATTAAGAAAAATCAACACCTTTAAAACGCCACTCCAAAGTGAGGAAGGGATGGGGCTTTCAGGCTGGGATCCGAGTTTTCATTCCTGGGAGGTTTGTTATTGCCTAAAACACGAAATTAACGCCACATTTTGACGCAGAGAGGGAAGCAGAGATTTCTCCCAGAAGATCAAGCGCGGGCAGTGTGTTGGGGAAAGTTCATCAATCAAGGCTCAGCAAAGTGACACAGAATACATTACTTAAAGATCTCTACCTGTCTCCTGCAGTCATTTTAAACCCTGCCACTCCAGCGTTTCTTGCAGCAAGAAAGACCCATTTAGAGATCATCCTGAGCAGCCAATCAGCCACATTTCCTATTGTAGTCCTGCACAGACTGGCCCCAGATGGGCTGCTGAGATGAGCAAAAACAGGTGAGCTCCTCTGTCTTTGCACGAAGGAGTTACTGGAACTTCAAATGAAATATGAATTATTTCAATGGAGCCTGGATGAATATGCTGAGAGAGAAAATAAACTCTTTCCCAGAAACTGAGCACCGGAGAGACAAATTCACGTTCAGAAGAGCAGAGCAAGGCATTTCTAAACCAGCTCTGTGTGCGAGCAGTGGGAGCACTGACCCCGCTGAGCCTCTAACACATCTCTTGAGTCCTCCCTGCTTAAAATAACATTTTTTTTGTGTGTCAGCAAAGAATCACGGTCAAATGGCTAAACCACAGGTCTAAGCCAGGAGATTGGGCACTTTTCCCAGCCCCATTAGAGAGGGGCATGGTGTTTGCAGCAGGTTCAGCTCAGTCCTGCCCACTCTGAGCTTCTCCAACATATTTTGCAGAGTTCACTCAATACCTGCTCCATTTGGAGGGCTGGAAAAATAAGTTGTCCAAAAGAAAAAAAATAAATTTTAAAAGGGAATAAACATCTTAGTGGCCAGAATAATTTTATTTCTTAGGGTTGGTTAAGATTAATTTGTCTTGGGGAGACATCTCGGAGCTAAATTATTACTTGTGGAGATGGGCGAGCTGAAGGCATGAATGACTCTGCTGTGGAGTGGGCAAGGTCAGGAGTTAACAGGCTCAAACAGGAAAAGAAAAGCAAATTTGTCAAGTATTTCAAATTCTGTAAAATGCTCTAACAACAACTTAGTAAGAAACAAACTATTTAGAAAGGTATTTTAGAGTTTTAGTTCTAGAACCAACAAATCTGGTTGTTGAACAAGTTATTAACTTCCACGGTTCAAAACATCTGCTCTCAAACATTTTCCAGAGGTTCTGTGCATTTGCAGCAGGATTTGGTGCTCTCTGCTGCCACAAGGATACACCAGAGTTTATTTTAGCACAGCAGACATTTCCTAAATAGATTGCATTTTCCTCCCCCACAAGCTTGAAATAAGTCACAATATCGACTCCTAGAAATTGCCCCCAAATCCCATCTTCCCGGCCCAGGATGTTTTGTACTCCTTATGATCTGTGCAGAAGAAAAGCTGCTGTCAGAGTAGTGGAGGAGCAGCACCAGGCACGGGCACAGTGCTGGTTGGCAGCAAGAGAAGCCATTCAAAAACAGGTCACAAAAAAAAAAAAAATTCAAACCCATTTCAGTCAAGTAAGTAAGTCTCTCACATTTTTTACTAAACTCATTTCAGTCAAATAAGTAAGTCTCTAACATTTTTAAGCACCAAAAAAAAAAAAAAAAGAGAGAATGAAACCTCACTGCCTTGACTTCAAATCTAATGATATTAGGATGATTTTATATGCTGCTTCAAAGGAGGAAAATTTAAACGTTGCTTGACTCCAGGTTTCATGTGCTGCTTTAAGCATGGTGCAGTGTCAGCTGCTGCTTCCCTCTCTCCACACACCCTCAGAGCCAGGTCCAGACCCTCCCCACAATTACACACACTTCACTTTACAGACGTGGCTAATCCCACTGGAGATTCCAGAGGGACACGGAGAGGGCTCTGGGGGAAGGCAGCAGCCACGCTGACACCCAGCCTCACTTCTGGCACCTCCCACGGCCCAGGCTCCAGTGTCCTCCTGCTATTTATTGCTGCTTGTGAGGGTTAGAGGCGTTTTCCTATTTGTTCTGGGTTTTATTTGAGTTACAGCAGCCAAATCCATGCCCGGGAAACGATCCACAGCCTGTGCACCCACAGGGATTGCAGGAGCTCCATCCTGGAGCCACAAACACACAGCCCCTGCTCAGAGTGCAGGGTCCTCACTGCTGTCTTTAGGATCAACCCTTTCCAAGAAATGCCAAAAATATTGCTTTACTGCACCATAATTCTAAAGAAATGAAAGCATAACCGCTGCCATAAAAAGAGATGTTCTGCCCTATCTCCCATACAACACCCACAGGCACCCAGTATGTCCACTTGGGATCAAAAATTCTCCTTTGAGATGCACACAGAGATTAATTAAAAAAAAAAATCAGTGAGAGCTGCTGGTTATTGGCTTCTCTGAGAGTGACTATTTGCCTGGTTAGACGCCAGTTTAGAGCCCACCAATATTTCACCTTGAGAACTGAAACCTAAATAATTTCTAACACAACAAAGCATTCCAACTGGAAATCAAATTTCCCACTTGAGTCCTCAGTGGTAGCACTATCCACAGCATTTTATTTTTGTACACAAAAAGATTATTTCCCATGGAACAAGGTGAATATAAATACTCAGTATTTTTCCCCACCAAAAACCCCAAAAGTTAGAGCACAGGAGAGAACCACCCCGCATGCATTATGTGGGAACAACAGGGACATTTCTAGGTTAATTTCTAAATGTTCTCTTCAATTTTTTTACTTTCCTGACCACGTTCCCAGCCCGCTTTGGCCTCAGTGTTCTGGCTGTGAAAAGGCTGTGCTCTGCCCCTTTGATCAGCCCCTGAAAAGCCTTTTCATGTCCTGCTGCCTTCATTACCTCACGTTTTAATTGCTGGCCTTGCAGGGGACAGGCAGGTGGTGCAAGGTCACGGCAGGAGATGATGGATGGCTTTTGGCAGTGCCTGGGCAGATAACAGCCACCCAAAAATCATCCTGTGGGGCAGGATGCTGCCCTTGGCCTGGGATCAGCAGGGCACCAACAGCATCCCAGGGCTGCAGCCACCAAGGACCTGCTTTGGGTGCTGTGAGTTTTTATCCCCTCACCTCCTCCATCCCTTCAGGTCAGGTTTTCTTAGCCTCCTCTCACACACAAAGTTATTTATCCCAGCACCACCATCCCTGCGAGCTGCTGGGAGCAGCATTTCACAGCCCAGGGAAATGAAACATCCAGAAACAGAGCTCAGGGAAAAGACAGGAGTGGGGCTCAGGCTGAGGCTGGGAATGGAGAGGCCATTTAAGCAATTCCTTCCCACTTTCACCACCTTGCTATTAAGATAACATCACAAATTTTGCAGATTTTGGTGTGTACCTTCAAAATTCATTAGCCCAACGCTGTCAAAAAGTCTTTGAGATCATTCCTGCTTTATTAACCAAGATAACAACATCATATTCACTTCTGAGGGGAATGAAAGTAAAGGAAGTTCAAAATCAGTTAAGAGAAACAATGTGGGCCTCAGGTCTTCGTTCTGTATTTTTTTTTTCCCTTAAATACAGAATGGATGACTTTGGATTTTTTTTTTCTTTGATTCACCAATACAATGTGGAAAAATTTTGGGGAAAAAAAAAACCTTAAATAAAAATCAATCTGGGAAAATCCAGCCCCGAGGAGTGTTTGTTATTGCTGCAGCATCCACTGTTTGTTGCTTTGAGGTTTTTTGGGTAAACTCAGGGTTTTGGGATCTTGAAACAGAGAAGACAATTTTAATTGTAGCTCTGACATTCGTTTGTGGAATCCTGAGACTGTTCTTTCACCTTGTGTGGCATGGCAGAGGATTCAGGTGAGGAGCAAGGATCCTCCATCACCTGGAAATGCTGCAAAGACAGACAGACATCCCTACCCTGGATGGAAAAATGGGTGAGTGGAGAGTGAGGGAGGGAAAGCTTTTGCACAGAGAGGAACTGACTTTGCAAAAGAGAAAAGGCTTTTGCTGCCCTGAGCTAAAGATAGGATGAGCACAAGCAGCAGATTTTTAAATCAGCAGATCTCTCCTTATCACCAATCCCAAGAAGGGATCAGCTCTTCCATGGAATGTGGAGTTTCACAGAGCTTTTCCTCCACTCCAGCATCACCCACAGGGTGAGTCTCTGGTCCTGGCAGGGACCTGGCTGGACCCCAGACACATGGAGGGATCCTCTCTGAGCTTCTCCTTCATTGTTATCCTGATTTCCTGCCTGGGTACCAACTTCCTTTATCATTTTGACTTCTGACCCTGGGATGGAGGAGCTCTGCTGTGCCACCAGTGCTGCTTCCTCCCTCCAAACCCCCTCCCACCCCAGGGATGCACTACAGGAAGGGCACTGAGGTGATAGATATGTCAAGACCAAGGGTCAAGTTTATGTTGATCTACAGGTGTTAGAAGCATATTGATCCTCTGATTAAGGTCCCTGAGAGGTCACCATAAATCCTCAGGGGGATGAAAATGCCACAGAACTCGCTTGCAGATGTTGCAGAAGCAGCCAGATAAAGGAAAGCAGCCTCCCAGAAAATGTTACCAGACACCCTCAGAGCAGCAGGTGAGGCCACAATGTTGTTTTGCTCTAAGCCAGGGTGGCCAAACTTATAAAAAAGTGAAAACATCAAGCAATTCAGGCCCCCGTCAGGGCAAAATAATCTTTTGTTTTAGCTCAAACTGGGATGGTTTTGGCTTGCCCAGGACTGGAGACAGCCTCAGTGCAGACATTTTGTCCTTTTTGGTCAGCACTCTCCAGGCATTTCCCTGACAGTGGGGAATTATACCCACATAAAAAGTGCTTTTGTGCACAATCACAGAATGGTTTGGGTTGCAAGGACCTAAAAGATCATCTCATTCCACCCCTCCTGTGGGCAGGGATACCTCCCACTGTCCCAGGTTGCTCCAAGTGTCCAACCTGGCCTTGGGCACTGCCAGGGATCCAGGGGCAGCCACAGCTGCTCTGGGCACCCTGTGCCAGGGCCTGCCCACCCTCACAGGGGAGAATTCCTTCCACATATCTGACCTACATTTCCCCTCTTTCAATGTGAGCCCATTCCTTCTCATCCTACCACTCCAGTTCCTGACACAAGGTCCCTCTCCCTCTTCCCTTCAGACACTGGAAGGTGCTGTGAGGTCTCCACACACTCTCCTCTTCTCCAGGCTGAACATTCCCAGCTCTCCCAGCCTGTCCCCAAAGGGAAGGTGCTTCAATCCCTTTATCAACCTCGTGGCCTCCTCTGGACTTGCTCCAACGGCCCCATGCCCTTCTAGAATAATTTTAGAATAGGATAACCAAATTGGAAGGGACCTACAAGCACCATCTCGTCCAATTCTTTGATTCTGCAGACGAAAAACTCCTTGCATCAGGCACAGGTACTGCAGATTCATAAAAAGAATCCCCTCCTCTGATCTTCCAGCTCCTCAGGCAGCACTGAAGTTCCCCAAAGCATTTGACAGTGACCAACACACTCCCTGTGACCCCTGGAGCCAGGGACCAGGCAGAGCTTTCCAGCAGCAGCAGCAGCTCAGGGTTCCTGTAACTGGATGTTTTAAGCCCAGCAGCTCTGGCAGAGCGTGATGCTCAATCCCTTTATCATGTCTCCTCTCCCTTCAGCAGCCAAAGCCAGGGCTAATTTTAAAAAGCAGTGATATGTGCTGCTGCAGGAACACACGTTGCAGTTGGCTGCTGGGAATTGAAATGGAATTGGGCACTCACTGCTCTCCAGTTTGGGTGCTGTACACTGACTGACTGAAGCTGAGGTGAAATGCACACAGAGAACCTGCTGACTTGTTGAAGCCCAAAAGTTACAAAATAAACCTGGCAAGTTACTTCATTTGAGTAATTTTGGGGAATTAATAAACCAAAGATTGAAGTCATTTTAATGAAAAAAAGTTAATGATCAAAACAAAGTTTTAACCTGACTCTATTCCTTTGGAAGAATTACCCTTAAACTTATTAAATCAAGTTGAGATCAGTGCTTTGCATTTTGGTGAGCAGTGACAAGACCCAAGGGAACAGCTGGAGCTGTGTCAGGGGAGGGTTAGGCTGAGTTTTAGGAAAAGGTTCTTCCCCCAGAGGCTGGTCAGATATTGTCAGTAAAGAACCTTTTCCCAAAAATCCAGTCTAAACCTCCCCTGACAGTTTCATTTCTCCCACACCTGACTGTGAACCCAAGACTGGGGAAAGTTTTAAAGCCACCCTTGCTGCCTTTATTCCATATCGAGCCCAAGCACACTGGGACTGTCAGGTCTTTGTTCAGGGAAGCAGAATGTGGTGCAGAACTTTATTTCACAGTGCTACCTAGTGGCTTCTGCAATAAATGATCAGCTCCTCAAAATGCTTCTCCAGACAGAACCTCACTGTGGGGTAAATAAAAATTATATAATCTAAACATCCACTACTGCCTGAAATGTGTTTAATTACAGGAGGAATAAAAAAGAAAAAAAAGAAGGGAAAAAAAGGAAAGCACACTTGCAAACTAATCCCAAGGGTTTCTGACTGGATATTCACACACATCAACAACCCCATCCCAGCCTCCTGAAGCTGTCTGGGATGCCAGGACAGGCAGCACCTTTATGCAACAATTGGGATGTTTCCTCCCTCACCACTGCCACGGATTGGCACAGGAACAGGGAGAAAGCAGCACCCACAGCTCTTCAGAGACTGTCCCTGTCCCTTCCCTCCTCTCTCACAGCACCACTGGTAATGCCAGCTCTGTGCTCAGGTTTTCCCAGATTTCCTGCCAGCACAGGGACACCCCAAGTGACAAAGCCTCTTCCCCTGCAAAAACCCTTCCACACTCCTCTCAAACTTTCCTTTGCTCCATAACAGGGGTGGCTGAACCAATTTCTCCTCTGCTCAGGATCACCACTGCCAGTTCATATGGATTTACACATTAATCCATACATTTTCCAGCATCACAGGTGCCTTGGCAAGGGAGCAGCTCTGCTGTCCTGTGTTTGCCCACACCAGACAGGGTTCAGGTGCTGCAGCAGCACAAATAAACTCCTATTAAAATCTGACAGCTCAGACAGAGCCAAGGCTGGCAGGATTCAGTGGAAGACATTAAATCACAGCTGCTGGACGTGACAGTTTTGCCATATTTAGAAGGGGGAGAGCAGCTCTTGCTTCCCTGGGCAATGCCTTGGGATCACCAGATGAAAGGAATCATGTAAGTACTAAGTAGTATTAATAGTCTCAGGCACAATATATATATATGAGAATAAATGGCCAAAGAGTTATTTCCCAATAGCAGCATTTGTATAATGCCATCAACACTCAACTGCTGATAAGATGGACACACTTAAGGAATTTTAATAAGCCTTTGAAAAGCTCTAACTGATGTGAATTAAGCCCTGAGATAATTTAGACGCAGAGCTATCATTCTTCAGTTAAAAATAATTGATCTTGGATGTAAACGTCACATCTTGAGCCCCAGAGTACAAAGGCAGAAAAAAATGTCATTTGTCACCAGCGGTGTCTGGGGCTGATGGACACATCCCGAGGGAGCCCTGGGCTCTGCTCGCCCTCAGGAACTTCTCCCGTGGGGTCAGGGACGAGGAACCTCCCAGGAACGAGTCTGAGATAGGCGAATTAACAACACTCGGGTGCTTATTGCTACAAAGTCACTGAACTCAGTGCCCCGGGTGAGGGCAGAAAGAATCGCTGCTATCTCCTGGCTTTAATCCACCAAAATAGCTCTGCTGCCATTCCCCACGTGCAAAGAAGGAAAGTGTTCATCTGCAGTTTAATAGCGAACATAAAAGTTTTTCTCCTTCTATATTTACTGCTTGTTGTTGCAGGAGTGAGGCTTTTCCAGCTGGCATTTCCTCACTATCTTCCCTGGAATCCTCTGCCAGACACATCTTTTTGACAAGGTGATAAGACCAGGAAGCTCTCGTTGAGATCTGCAAATCTAAATATACACCAACATCTTCACAAAAATTAGTTAACTTGCATTAAGGAGAATGTAAATTCTCACCTGTTCTCTTTCAGCATGGACATTACCTTATTTATTTCCTACAAAGTTATTTAACATTAAGTCTGTGAAAGATCAGGAATAAAGTTTGGGTCAAAGCCTGCAATTACCAAAGACAAAACTATTTTAAATAAATCTGCAGATAAATAGAATGGTTTTGTTTTCTTTTTCCTCATTTAAAAAAAAATGTATTTCTTATTGGTTGGTTTTGAATAAGCAGATTACTGGCACAAGCCAGTGAAAGCCAGGAGCCAGGGACATGAAACTATATCCATTTTTGCTATAGCTATTTTCAAACATCATCTCTGACATTTAAACAAATGGGAATGACATGACAATTCCTAGCAGCATTTAATCCAAATGAGAAGCAGCAAAAGCAGCATCTTTTAAAACCACGGCTGAGAAAGGAATCTATTATTTAATCCAAAATACTCAGCATTGATATACATATAGCACATTATATATATATCAATATACAGAACAGAGGAGGGCTTGCTTGTATTGGAAACAGCAAGTTATATGTGGTACATATAAAAACATTATAATATCTCAATATATTGAGCAGGGGGAGGCTTTTTTCTCTTGGAAACATCAAGTTATCATCAGACACAGGACAGGAGGCCCACCGGATCAATAGACTTACTCAATATAGAAAAATCTTATCTTCCTTTCAGCCTGGCTGGCCATAATGTCAGCACCCAGATGCCTCTGACAGAGTTATCTCCCACCAGCAGCGGCAAAAACCGCTCAGGGCTTGGGTGACACCTACGAAAAGCTAATAACCCAAACAGGAAAATTTTGTCCCGCTGTCCATTTCGAAGATAAAGGGACACCGAGCCGACCCCGCCTGCGCTTTGAGGCTTTATCAGGACGCCAAAACATCGCTGGGCAGCAGCGCGGGCGGCTTTGGGTTTCACATCCCCATCCCCTCGGGCCGACGCGAACTGAAGAACTCGCGGGGACAGCGAGCCCAGACCCCGGCGGGGTCAGGTCCCAAAGCGTCCCTGGATGTGACACTCAGCCCTGCCGCTGTTGAAAAGAAGAAAGCGAAAAGCTTTCATGTGGTTCTATATATACGCGGTTCTATCTATAGGGGCTGGTGTGCGCTGATGCCCGCGGAGAAGCTCTCCCCGCCTGCCCTCTGGGCGCTTATCGCGGGCCCCGAGGGACACACGCGGCGTTATCGCCGGGCCAGGCTCAGAGCAGCCGAGTGGCATTTTCCTTTCATGCCGCCCCCGACACCCAGCGCGGGGCAGATCCTCCCCAGCGCCCCGGCACAGCCCCGGCCCCGCCCGATAAGCAGGATGCTGGAGTCGGCTCTGATGTCGCAGCAGGAGACAAAGGTCGGGAGCGATAACATCTGATCGGCCTCACGTTTCGAGGTTAAAAATAAAAGGCAGCCCAAGTGGAAGCGGTCTGAGGCACGGCAAGGTGTCACAGCAGCTTGTGCACTCACGGGAGCAGGGATCATTGTCCCCTCGCCGCCCAGGGTCACTGCCTGAGCCACGGCACTGAGGCAGGAACAGCCAGGGCAGAGCCCAAAACCACTGCAGGGGTCTTGGTGTGGTGTCTGGATGACCTTCGCCAGGTTTGCTTCTCAACTCAGTCACAGAATATTCTGAGTTGGAAGAGACCCACAAGGATCGTCAAGTCCAGCTCAAAATCAATGGCTCACACAGGGGTAGGACCCACATTAGCACCAGGCTCTGACCAGCTGAGCCAACCAACTCCAGCCCAGTTATTTTTAGTGACTTTCCAAGGCTGCAGGAGCCTCATGATTCACTCAGCATTTTAGTGGCCAAGGCAACACTCGGAGGTGCTAACCCGAGTGGAGATCTCCCTGGGCACCACATGAAGGACCAAGGCCTAAGCTCTATTAAAAATCAATAAATAGCCCAGCCCCTTCCTCAGACTGCAGCTCTCTTTATGTGGGAGCAGATCAAAACTTCAGGGCACAGTCACAGTGAACCAACACCTTTCTCAATCCATCACCCAAAGAAATTGGCACAGAGTCTCCATCACAGGTTCCTGCCAGAAAACCAAACCTCAGCTCAGCAGAACTGTCATTCCCTTTGTGGCATGGATTTTGCACCATTTCATATAAGCAAGCAGATAATAATAAACTTGTACTTATTCAAAGCTTCAGCCTGAACAAGTCTATGTGTAAAACATGAGACAGCTTTTGATAGCAGCAAGATGATTTAAGAGCCCCAGATTTGGCATTTGGTTGTGGTACAAAGCACCTGCTGCCTGTTTGGAGAACACTTCTCACCTTTGTGGGACAGAAACACAACAAGCACTCACTCAGGCACCAGAGACAGAAAGGGCTTTGCAGCAATGTACAATCACCAAGACACCACATCTGGGGAAAGATTTCGCTTCAGATTCTCTTCTGTGAGGATCACACCATTACAAACAGGGAGGTGAAGCAACACCAAACTGATTTCCATTCCCCCCTTTTTCCAAAGGGGAGCCCCACATATTTGCAGACAAGTATGCACATGTCCCCTGGATATTCTCAGCCCCCAAAGATTCCAGCCTGACTTGCCTGGCTTGCTCTGGGCCACTTGGCATGCGATAGCAGCCACACACATTTGGCAGAGACATTTTTAGAAACCTCCAAGCTATGAATTCACCTTTCCATTCTGGTAAAGTCAGTTATGTGGAAAGCATTTCAAAAGCACAACTTCAAATACAAACTTCATTTCCCCTTGATTCTTGGAGGGGAAGAGGGAATAAATAATATTATCCTTTTCATTTGTTTTCCCAGAGTTATCCTGTAACATTCCTGTATTTGATAACACCACAATCAACAATAAAATAATTAGGAGTCAAATCAAGTCAGTCTTTCTCAGAATTCCAGTGCATGTTAAACTTCCAATTCTCCTCAGGTCCACATTTTATTGCAACCACTAAAAGGCAACTTTCCGAGGAAACACAAACCTAACTAAATGCTCTGGAAGTGACCTTCATGCTGCAGGTTTCAGGGATGTAATGGACACCCAGCAGGCACCTGCTCCTGCCCACAGGCTTTCCATCATGGCCATGTGGGAATGGAGACCAGGATTGGACCTACACCCACAGCCCACCACAGCTAAATATCCAACAGCACTGCCTGGTTCCTCACACTCCAAGGGGCAACTTCCAGGCATTTTCTCCCTTTTTCACAGGCGCTCAGTAAAAGCAAATTGCTCTCAGTAGAACGAGAGCCACAGAAGAACCTGAAAGCTCTAAACCTCTAAATGTGCTGAGGCATCAGAGCTGCCCCATTCTCATCCCAGAGTGGCTCCAGCTGCACAGCCAAACACCCACAGTCCTGCAATGGCTGCGGCCCCCTTTGCCTGCAGGACACAGTTAATGAACCACCCCTCAGCTAATGAGCAGGAGTTCATTAACCCACAGCTGCTTGATTGCTGCCAGCTGCACATCTCAGCCCCTGAACTCCACAGCAAGATTTCAGCCCTTTGTGGTTCCTTACTCCTTGTTTTAAAGGAGTGTTATTCTTCAAAGGAAAAAGACTTTTATTACAACTGTTTTGTGACAGTAAATCCCAGCCTCCACTCGCAGGGAGCACATCTGGTACCTGCTGCCTTTTGGGGAGGGATGGCCCTGGAGTAACAGGAGCACTCCTGTTTGCTTTCACTTGTGTGTGAGCTCCCCAGCACAGCCCTGGACACTTCTCCAGACCTCTCTTTCTTTCTTCCTTCCCAAATGCTTTCTGCTCCTACAGTCTCTGGTCTCAGAAGGGCTCCAGCTCTTGGCCCCCAGGTCATGCCCAGGCCCAAAAATGCAGAGGCCATTCGACACAGGAAAAACCTGATGGCTCTACTGCACTTGTCAAAGCAGACTCCTAAAAAATGCTACTTCTTTCAAAAAACCCAGCACTATACAATTTCTTACCCTTCACAACACAACCTGAGCAGCAAGAGCCCAAGACACAACACCCTGAGCACAAATACAAACCCCTCTAAGAGACACAGGAAAAACACCCCAGGTGCAACTTCCCACATTCCCTGGATGAGACAACAAAGAGCCAGGAGCAACCACCTCCTCTTCCCACAGCATTGCTCTCACTCACTTATCCAGAAAAATGAGAAATCAAGTCCTACCTTTGCAGCAGGAGCAGAGCAGAGACCAGAGCAGGGAGTGGAGGGAGGATATTTAAACACAACCCAGCCAGCCCAGGTGGGCACTGTCAGGGCTGTTTGGGGCATCCAGGGAACCACCACCAGCTGTGCTCTGCTCCAGCACCCACCCACGGAGTCAGGGCAGCCACTGAGGCACCTCTTGAGGTGCTGCACCAAACCACCCTTCTCACCCTAAAGAGAAATAACATTTATCTCGCTGTCTCCACTGATTATTTCCTTCCAGGTCTGTGGCCCAGCAGGAGCCTGGATGGGTCTTGGCTGTCTGTGAAAGGAAATTATTCAAGTGCTTCAGAGCAACCTGCTGCATCCTAGAATTTCTGCTCTTCCCCTCTCCCAAAAAGTCTAGCTGTCCCTGCTGTTTTTCCCCCAATTCCTTTGTCTCTAAGGACTGCAAACTGACAGTTTATGCAGGTAATTTATTTACAAAAAGACTGGATTTCTGAAGCAGAGTAATTTCTCTTATTCAAACCCAGAATGTGCACACTGTCAATTTATTTCACTCTTGGTGAAAGGTTGTGAGGAAGAGCTGTCCTAAAATACAAGGAATTAACAACATGGAAAAACACAACCACTCTGTCCAGTCTGCCTGTTCCAGGGCCACAAAATACAAGCAAAGCCCCTCAACTTTCAATTTGGCAGTAATTTTGCAAACATAAAGCATGAAGTGAAATGATATAAAGAAAAGAAGGAAAAAGGCTTTTGATTTTAACAAATTGCCAACGTAGTTCTCATATCTATCATGTGAATTAATGGTAACAAATGGGGTTCCCATTTTTTCTGTGCTCAGAGCCCTCCCAAGGACAGTGGGACAGAGCTGGGCTCTGTTATCTCCCCACAAAAACAACCCATAAGCAATCACTGCTGCTAAAGAAAAAGCAGCATTTTTATGCTGAAATGCTCTTTCAAGCCATCAGACTTTGTTTTTAAACAAATCTCCGTTGACAGGAGTACAATAAATATTTTATTAATGGAATGTGTGAGTTTTTCTCTTCCATCCTCTCTCTTACTCCCCCAGCACCTTACAGGTAGCAGAGCAGTTTCCAGTCCAAGCCAAGGACAAAATTTCAAGGCAAAAACCAGCAAGGTTGAAAGTTCAGACTGCCACCTTTGAGTGCTCAGCCCCTCAAGTGTTTGATTCCCCAAATCCACAGGAAAATTGCCATTTCTTCTTTCCACAGCGTGATCTATGAAGCTCTTCTGAAGCAGGTCACAAACTCCATGGGGACAGCAGAAATTCCTCCAACACTCCTCCAGCTATTACAAAATCCCTTTATTCTTTAATTTAAAAGCCCCACCGTTATCAACCATCTCTGATTAGTTTTTTTTGGTAGTTCGGTGATTGCTGGAATTTTACAAAAACGGGAAGAGTCTCTTTTTCAGGATATAGAGCACTGTGGCCAGGAAGAGGGCGAGGGCCAGGAAGATGAGCAGCTTGTCTGTCAGCTCCCGGCGGTTGTACTTGGTGATCAGCTTCCTCCCCAGCTGGATCGTCCCAGACATGGACTTGAATTCCTCATTTGCTTCCAGGATGGTTCGGGAAGAATTGGCTGCAATTAAAGGGCAACAAAAAAAAAAAATTACATCAGCAGGTTGTCCTTCAAAAACACACAGCAAAGTGTGTAAGGATGAAGTATTTTGCACCCAAGGGACCCTTCTGGGTCAGGCTGATTTGTGAGTGAGAACATACACAGAGAGTTCTCACAGCTCAGGGGTGCTGATGTGCTGAGGAAAAGTGTAAATGAAAATAAAAGCACTGAGAAGCTTAAAGATCCTACTAAAGTTCATGGATTTTGAATTTTTGGGTTAGCAGGTCAAATCTAGTTCAGGTTTTTCAGTGGAATAGGAATGGAGCTGGAGAGAGACATCACCAGCAGCAGGACAGGGCAATATTTGAATGTATTAATTGCACCACTCAAAGTGTTCTCCCAAGCCACAGCAATAAAGCAGCGTGACTCAAATGGGCTTGCATAATTATTCTCAGCCCAAACAGTTTTTAATAGTCATTTTTGACACACACAGCAATTTTTTGCCTCATAAAAAAAGAGAAGGGTCAACTAGAAGTGTGTGGGTTAGTCTCAAGTTGTCTTTCTTTGTGAGAAAACAAACATATGCTCCAAACTTCTTAGCCTTGCTCTTTTCAAATTGCTAAATGAAAGCAAAAGCCCTGGAGCCCCACCTTTCCTGCTTTGCAGAAAGCACAGTCCGTAGGACAGTGCATGACCCTACACTGCCCTGGCTGCTCACAGAAAGGTCAAATCCAGCATTGTCTGGTTCACAAAATAAACCCCAGAGTAGAAATAGGTCTGTAATATCTTGCAAAACATTTTGTTCCATCCCATTTCAAGAGGCATTTTGTGAAAACAGAAAACTTGTTTCCCAGAGTTAATGACAAAGCAGAACTTCCTTGTTCCACGGCCTCAAACATTCACTGCAACCTAGGCAAGGACTTGCTCAGAAAACACAAATTCCCACCACTAACTCAGAATTTGCAGCTGGGTTTTGTAAATGACCTTTGGTGGTTTTTCCCTTGATGAATTCCAAGTGCTGTTCATTCAGAACTAGGGTGAAAAAGTGCCTGCCAAACTGTCTTGTTAATGGGAGAAGGAACACCTTACTTCTGCAGCAACAAACTGTGCCCAGCTGCTACCCTCAGATGGGGCAGAAAGCAAGGAGGGCAAACTTGGGTTATTCATCCTTGCCTTTAAAGTTCCCTCTCCTGCCCAAAAGCACAGCTAGGAAGAGACCCAGGCAGCAACTTCTAAATGCTCCATGAATCACCACTTGTGACAGGTCACTTGATTTATTGTTCCAGGAGTCTAAGCCAAGGAACTGGGTGAAATCTTGGCTTCACAGTGCCTGATGCACTGCTGACAGAGCGAGTGACCTCGGGTTCAAGGCACTTGATCTCAGTGTCTCAGCCACCCCAGCTGGAGCCTGGCTGGAAGCAGCTTTCCAGACACTCCCTCCTCTGTGTAGGGATTTGTATCCATGCTTTTGTTTCCTCTGCCATTCCCAAATCCATGCCAGGACAGTGGCACAGAATAACACCAAACACACTCTGGGCACTCTGTGAGCTCACATTGCTTTTACAACTGCATTTATGTGAAACTAAACCTCATCCTGACCCCTTTCCCTTCTCGTGATCATGCAACAGAAACTCCAACAAACACAAACTCCACACAAAGTACACTAGGATTTCCTGTTTATGTCCAGCTGTTACAGGGGTTCTGCTGGTCAGTCCTTTAATCATCATTGGAGCACATCCTCCTACTCTGCTCCACATTTGTCACCTCTCCCCATGCTGACAGAACTTCTATCACCCCATCCGTGCCCAAATTCCAGCTGTACCTAAGGTCTGCACAGTCTCCTCGCTCTGCTGCACCTGCTGGGACATCATCCTGCTGATGCTCATCAGACTCTCTGTGATGTTGCTTGCACTCTCTGCCAGACTTTCCTTTGTGGTCTTCCTGAAAAGGGAAAAAAAGCAAAGCAGGAAGGCGTAAAATTACTTTTTTGGACACTTTGGGAAAATACTGCTGATAGGGAGATTAGAACAGAGCTTGGCACTGAATATCTCTCCAGTGTACAAAAGACAGACCTGGTTTTCACTGCATGAGAAATTCAGATTATCTTCACTAAACAATAAAAAAAACACCCAAAATATTAAATCCTGAGCAGACAACAGCCCAGAATCTCACAGGGACCCATATTTCACCACTTGTTCACCCAGGACTGTGTAACTCCACAGACTGCTATGGGTTACAAACCCACTTTATTATCCCAAGTATCCCAGTTGTTGCTTTCCATGCACAGCCTGCACACACTTACATCCAGTTCTGCATGTGAAAACAGCTTGGGTAATGATCTATTACTTGTTTAGAATCCTGTTTGGAATTAATGTAAAAGACAATATGTAAAGCTATGAAGGTTACTTTATCCCCTTTTCTGCTTAGAAATGCCAATAAAACCTGAATTGATCACAATCCTCAACAGTTCCAATCTCCACAAAAGGGATATGCACTCATAAAAGAAAAGCTACATTGCAGATATAATGAAATGACTTAAAAATATGATGTCACTTCCATTTAAAACGAGTGAATATAGGAGACACTGCTTAAATCCCACAGTACAGTAGGACAGTCCTATACCTTTGTCTCAAGATGTCTCTTCCCTGCAGCAGCTGATCTTTCTCAGAGTTGTCAATAGCAATTTTGCAGGCCAGATTTGCCTTTCTCCAGGCTGCCTGGTTGCTGAAATCACAAGAGCAGAGTGTTGTAACGTGATGGTAACACCTTGCAAGCACAGACAATTTTCACAAAGCAACCACCACTGCAACTGGGCACCCCTGATACATGCAAGGACCCTCAGAATCTCAGAATCATTAGGGTTGGAAAACGTACAAGATTATCAAGTCCCACCTGTGCCCCATCCCCACCTTGTCCCCAGCTCAGAGCACTGAGTGCCACCTCCAGCCCTGCCTTGGGCACCTCCAGGGATGGGCACTCCAAACCTCCCTGGGCAGTTCCAAGGCCTGAGCACCCTTTCCATGAGGAAATTCCTGCTGCTGTCCAAGCTGAGCCTCCCCTGGCCCAGCCTGAGGCTGTTCCCTCTCCTCCTGTCCCTGTTCCCTGCGAGCAGAGCCTGACCCCCCCCGGCTGTCCCCTCCTGTCAGGGAGTTGTGCAGAGCCACAAGGTCCCCCCTGAGCCTCCTTCTCTCCAGGCTGAGCTCCTTCCCAGCTCCCTCAGCTGCCAACCTTCTCTGTATTACTACACACAATACCAACATTCTATCCTGACGTTCCTCAGTGTAGCATTTATGAAGCAAGGGAAGAAGAAAACTGCCAGCAGTCAAACAACAGACTCCTAAGCCACCTTCTTTGAGCTCAAGTGCTCAAAGGGACAGATCAGAGCTAGGAAGTCAGGACAGAAGGGAGTTGTGCTCTTTCCATCCCTGACCTCTTGGTCTGGGACAAAACACGTGGCAATGTCTGTACTTCCAAACCACACTCTGAGAGACCCTGCACCAAACTCAGCCCCCCCGTGCTTACAGGGAACTTGGGAACAGCACCAGCTGCCCGACCCACCTGAGCATTTGCTTCTTGTGGTTCTCCACCTCGCGCAGCAAGGCTTGTTTCTCCGACTCCTTGTCCTGTTCCTTGGCCATCTCCTCCAGGTCCTTTGGCGGAGAGCACAAACACCACAACCTCATCAACCACCCGCAACTCGCACAGACCAGCCCCGCCCGGGGAGCGGATTCGGGGCAGATTTATCTGATAAACCCCTAATCCACGGCTGCGACTCACCAAATCACAGCCGGGATCCCCAAACCCAAGGCCGGGATTTCCCAAAACACAGTCAAAACACCTCAATCCCCGACAGGAACCTACAACCGGGATCCTCCAGCCCTGGGCCGGCACCCCCCCAAAACACAGCCAGGACCCCTAAACCACAGCCGGTAGGCCCGGAGCACAGCTCGGAGCCCTCAGCAACCCCGGCCAGGCCCCTCACCTGGATGCGGCCGCGGAGGTGTCGGAACTTCTCCTTCACGGCGGCATTGAGTTCCGTGAGGGCGCTGAGAGGCCCCGGGCAGTCCCGGATATCCTGGAACACAACGGCGCGGTCAGCGCGGCCCCGGCTCGCCCCGCGGCCGTGCCGGGGTATCCCGGGGCTGGCGGCGGTACCTGCACGGCCGCCTTGATCTCCAGGTCGAACTTGACGATCTCCTGGTGACAGACCCGCAGCGGCACCGCCGCGGCCGCCGCCGCCATCTTGGCCGGGCAGGGCCGGGTCGGGTGCGAGCGCCCCCTGCGGGCGGCGGGAGGGGACTCGCGGCCCTGAGGGGACGTGGCGGGGCCGGGCCGGGGCTGTGCCGATCCACAGGGACGAACAACGGAATTCCAGGATCGTTTGGGCTGGAAAATACTTCCAAGATCATCGAGCACAAGCTGTACCCGATCCACACCTTGTCTCCAGGCTGGAGCGCTGAGTGCCATCTTCCTCGGACACCTCCAGGGATGGGCACTCCAAACCTCCCTGGGCAGCCCCTGCCAAGGCCTGAACACCCTTTCCATGGGGAAATTCCTGCTGCTGTCCAAGCTGAGCCTCCCCTGGCCCAGCCTGAGGCTGTTCCCTCTCCTCCTGTCCCTGTTCCCTGCGAGCAGAGCCTGACCCCCCCCGGCTGCCCCCTCCTGTCAGGGAGTTGTGCAGAGCCACAATATTCCCCTGGAGAAGTTCCAGGCTTACATCCAAGAGCCTCCTTGGGTTTCTGGACGGGTGAGGCTGAGACTGATCGTGAGCAGGGTGGAGGAACACAAGATTGCTTCCATACCCCCAAAACAAGAGGCAGGGCAACGACCCTTTGCTTTTCTCTTTTGAGTTTGCCAAACTCTCCCCTGGTGCTGTGTCCTTTCCCTCCAGCCCTTGGAGCCTTTGGACAAAGGTGCTGGAGACCATTTGCACAGGAGCTGCACGGAGCCAGTTTCTAATCCAGCTTCTCCCGATGGTTCCACACCGAGCCAGCAGCAATGTGAGGCAGCTCTGAGCAGGAAGAAGGAAAAACCAGATATTTCCTTATCTACATCTCATCCCTTCCAAAGGAAACTTCCTGGAGATTCCAGGAGACCGAGGGCACGTCAAACTAGCAGATGCTATTCACTATCACTCCACACACACAATGATTCGAGACGATATTTCCTCCACAATTTTTATTTTAAATTACAAAGGATGTTGCATACATTGATGAATTTGTATCTGAATAGAAGTGCTAGAGATCAAGGGTGACAGAGTAAACAAAGTCAATAGTTGAATTGTGCCTCTTTTCAAAAAAAATAAAACTGCACAACTATTAACCAACATTTAACATTGCAACTCTTAACAGATCATGCTTTGAACAAGGTAAATTTATTTTCTAACAGAGACAAGACTTTCAGTAAGTTTTTCTGAGCTCCAGTTGGAAGTTGATTATAGAATATCAAGGACAGCATTACAATCATGACCCCAAGCATAGGCGGAACAGGATGCCATGTTTTGTTTAAAATGCTTTTTTTTTGCTTTTTTTTTTTTTTTTTGCATCTGCATGTGCCATCAGCCTTAAGAGTTCACCCAACCACAAATACTGAGCAGTAAGTTTTCCTTGGACATAATATTCTGGGAGGATAGATGATTCCAATCCAAATGTATGAATATCCATCATTAGAACTGAGATTAAAATTAAGTTTTCTTACTAGGTTCCGTTTCCTAATCAGAAGATTTTGATAGGGTGGGATGTGCTTTTGTCAATAACAAATCCAATCCAGAAGTTTTCATTACAGGAGCTGGTGAAGTCATCCAAATTTGACTTAAAAAGATATCCAACTACAAAATCTTTTAAACTCCAGAAAATCTCTGAGCAATGATGTTATCTAAAAAGTTTGGAGTTTTATTTCTTTTATGGGGGAAACAAAAAAATGCAAGTGTGGCTTAAAAGAGCTCTGGTTCCACTTTTAGCTCCATAGAAAGACAATAAATGCAGGGTCAGTATTTGCTCCCGTGGAAGTTCATGGATGTCTAAGAGGCTGAGGATTGTAATTCAGAGTGCACACAAACTTCTAGAAGCACTGGGGGGAAAACATGGCATATTGTGAAATGTAAGTTGGAGAAAGACAGAGATTTTTGTTTGCTGCAAAGAAGATACAGTCTAAAAGTGCCATCTTTGATTAATGACACCGAAGAATCCCAATTTACACTGGGAGATATTCAAGAGTGGTGTTTTCTCAACAGACTAATGCCCTTAATACAGTTACAAGAAGGATCAGTCACCGAGGCAGCAACTGTTTGAAATGTACTTCACACGATCCCTGGGGTAAACAAAATAAACCTCAGCTGTGTGCAAGGCTGTGTCAACAAGCCAAGACCACATCTAGCAGCACACTTCCCTAGGTGATTCCAACTGAAGCCTCCAACTTCAAAAGAAAAGAAAATCATGAAACTCTTGACACTCAGGTCTCAAGGCCAAATACAGATCTTGACATTCACGGTCCAGAACTGGGTTGTGCCTCAGCAGAATTTCAGGAAGACGAGCAAGCACAGAACTGCATTTGCTATTTCTGCTGGAGGCAGCTTGGATACAACCCTTGGAAATTCTCCTGATAAAACCTTTTAGAGCTTTAAAAAAACCAGCTATGTTTAAATGATTTATGGAAAAGAAAAGCACATCCAGTCATTATAGTTTGTGAATAAGCTAAGTGTTTCATTAATGAAGGCAAATATTAGATAAATATTGGGGGGGACGTCTTTTAAAAATACATTTTAAACTGACACCTCTATATTTCCAAAGTGTCTGTTTGCTTTTAGGTTAGTTAAAAGACCCTTCATCCATTTTAGGTTGGTTTTTTTGTTTGTTTGCTTTTTTTAAAAACCCCAACTTTTCCCTGGCCCTCTTAGCAGGGAAAAAAGTCAGTCTATAAATTAGGAACTGAACACAGCTGAGCCTGACTCTCACATCAGCTTTACAGCAATTTTATTAAATCACAATGATTTCAACGGGTATGATAAGAAAATCCAGCCCATCCACACGTAAACATAGCTTTAGTAGTAAGTCTCTCTCATCCCAAAAAAACAAAAAGTACTCACCAAGTATCAGTAAATGTGTTCAATAAACCATGAAAGGAAGCGTTAGCAAAAGGGGTTTCGGGCTAAAAAACACCCTTCAGGAGCACCCCCACGTTTTGCAAGGCCATTCAAAAACTGGTCTCCCATATAAATACAAAAGGACTACTGAGAGAAACTGAAACCAGACCTATCCGCACTCGCTTCAGGACGCTTTAATCAGCTCTGATTCCATCTCAGAAGCTTCGACGAGTTCAGAGGGAATGAAAAACATTTAGTTCTAGATGTACAAGTAAGGCACAATATAAAGCCACATCATCATCTGTCATGAGGGGAGGGGGGGAGGACGAGGGTCATACATGGTACAGCAGAACAAGCAGCCCATCGATTCCAAGTGTGGCACCTACGTTCAGACTGACGAGATCTCGACAAAGAGCAGTTATGACAGCATGCTTTTAATATGGAAACAAATCCTAGAGAATCCAGTGTATCAGAAAAAGGAAGAGCTTCTGTTCGTATTAAATCAAAAAATATATCATTGTTTTTGGATATAGGATTAAAAGTGAATATTCACAATGCCTACACTCAAAAACAAACAAAAAAAAAAACCCCACGACTTCGTTAAGATCCACATACTATGTATGAACACTGAAAATCTTTAGAAAATGGTCTTCTCTAAAGATCACCCAAAAACGCATGCCACAATTGCCAAAAAACAGAACATGTACATTTGTTGGTTTTTATACCCTTATAAGATTTTTGTTTGTGATAAGTATACACTAAATGTATATATTTTAATGACACTAGAGGAAGCAGATTGTTACTGGCATTAAAGTACAACCATTTCTAGACGGTTTAAATGCCACAGAGTCCCCTGGTTAAAATGTAAAGCTGCACAGCTTGCCTATGTCACCTTTATGATAAAGTTAAACCAGCAAAAGGTCTTATCTTTACTCTACATTTTACTGCCAGGTTTTATTTATCTCAAGTATCGCTGCAGCATTCTGACCAGCCCAGAGTTAGCAGCAAGTGGCAGGAATCATATAAAACGCAGTTTCTTTTTTTATCTTTTTTTTTCCTCTTTTTTTTTTTTTTAAACAAAGTGCTTTTCTAAGATATACATACATATAAATAGTTACAAAATAAAGTGTCAACGTTAAAAAGCTCAACTATTTCAAAGCTTTAACTTAAAATAATACATAGGAAACACTGAAATGCGAGGGTATGGAACTCACTAAAGATTCAAAGTCTACTTTGAAATGCGAGACCAAAATCATAGTCTGGTTTTCAGACAAAAATAAAAAGCTATAAAGTCGTGTGTTGCCCAGGGTTCCCAGGCAGTAAGAAAAGGGGGCTTTTAAATACCTTGTCAGTTGAATTTGTCACAGAAGTTTTGACCTGATTTCAAACTGCTCTCTCTCAATGTTCAGAGATGCTGCCTCGCCTGCAGGGTTTGGATGGAGCACAGGGACAACCTCTGTGTGCCAGCCCTGCTCGGACACAGCCTGCACCTCACAGGACACATTCTCTGTCGGGGTTTTAGGGGCCCTGGGCAGCTCCACAAGAACAAGAGGAACACACCAGACCCACTGTGGAAAGCAGCAGCCAACTCTCACCTCACCCAAACAACAACAACACAAACGCCTCAAACGAAAACATCCACATTCCACTCAGATTTTGCAAGTCTTAAGTGGATTTACAAAGTTTTGCCTAAATTGCCCTGGGTATTTGTTCAGTCTCTTGTAGGAAAGACTTTCTGTACAGCTCAGTAGTGGTACTTTGGCCTCCTCCTCCCTTTTGAGTCTTCCAAAATATTTAGGTACAAGAAAGCTGTGAGTGTGGCAGGGCCACCACCTTCACCAGCCACTCTTCCTGCCCTGTTACCAATTCAGGCTTTTTTCTCTTATAGTACAAGCTTGGATATAAAAATAATCTACTTATTAACAAAAAGGAATCACAGTACAAACAAACTTAGACAAACTAGAAATGAAGTGGAGAAATTCCCCAAAGGGAGTGGGGAGAAAGCCTTCATGGACTTTTGCATTTTTTTTTCAGCAGCTACATTTGAAAATATTTGGTATTTCTATTTTCAGTAAACAGTGTTTTGTCATCTTTAAATAGGGAGAGAAAGAACAGGGAGGAAAAGTGGGGGTCCATGAAACCAGAGAATGATCTTGCCTTGAGATAAAGGACTTTCTCATCAAAGGCTAAAGCTTTTAATCTGTACGTTAACACTGACTACAAAGCCAACTCTTATTAGCAGAAGAGCAAATAAGAACTTTGTGTTAATATTCCTCAATCATAGAAACTACTGAATTAACAAGAATAAGTCACATATAAGTCTGAAGAAGCTAGTTTCGAAATACCTGTACAAAAATATAAAAGTCTATAAATTTTTTTTTTGTTTTGTTTGAAGCCTGTGTTGATCCTTGGAAACATCACATGCATAATAATACATCAACTGGAAAAGTGGCAACTAAGGAATTAGATATTTGTAGCTCTTTTTTTTTTTCTCTTTACATATATACATGTTACAATAAAAATAATTTTATTTTGGTTGTTTGGTGGAAGTATACTAGAACAAGCTAAATACTTTTTTTTTAAATTCTCAAAGTCGAAAACTATTTTACCAATAGCTTACTAAAATCCAAATATATTAAAATCTCCTACAGTAAGTGCAGAGAAAAAAGATTTAAAGACTCCAAGACGGCCACCAACTTATCTACCATGGAAGCGAACTACAAGAACAGCAAAATAATATTGTTATGTATGAATGCTCCTTCTGTAGATAATTGGACCCAAACAAAAAAATTCACAGTTCAGTAAGATCCCTAACCCTGACCTTTAATTTTTTTTCTTTTTTTCTTTTGTTTTTACATTCAGTACAGTATCATATAAGCTGTGCAAAACTTTACTTAGACTGGCAGTTCGCCATATCAGTTGCATTTGTCTTTGGTACAAAAATAAACAATCGCATTAATGTGCAAGTATTTGTTTTCTTCCGGCCAAAGTACCGAAATTGAGTTTTCTAGAGCCATCTTTTATACAATACATAGACTCTGTGGCATATATCTACATTTTCAACATATTCCTATATACATTCAAAAATTTTTAAGAGCTGGAACAAATACATTAAAACCTAAAATCTCACCATCTATACAGCTTGGTTTTGCCCCTCAGGGTTTTCTTCATACAAAACTTTACCAGCTTATACTGATAGCTCTCCCCACAAAATACAAGGCACAAAGAATATACTTTTTTTTTCTCCTGCTTGCACAGACATTTAAATACTCTATGAAGCTCAGAAAATTAAAGTCTTATATGGCACACTAGCTCTAATGCTGCGTGTGCTATGTACAAGTTAATGGTTGCAAAGAAAGCTTACTGGGTTTTTTTAAGAACAAGAAAAGAAAATCCAATTATTTAAAAAAAAAACAAAATAAAACAAAAAACTCCCTACATCGACAGCTTAACCAAAAAAATGCTTCCTCTTACTTCACTTGGACCATAAACCTGTCACAATGTCTGGCAAATGCTAAAAATCTTCACTAGCAAACCCACGTTTTTGCTTCTAAAACGGAAGTGATATATTCTGGTCCTAGATCATTTGAAAGAGAACTCTCATTTCTGCCCTTGAGCTTAAAGCAGCTTTGAAACTATCTGGTTTATGGTCCAAAAATGCTCTGCAGCATTTTATACCACGCTGTGATTTGTTTTCCTACACTGTTACTTGAAACCAATGGAACCTACTGGTGAGTGTTTACAGAATGCTAAGCTGACATGCAGACCAGAATGCCATTTACAACGAGGAACTCGACAGCACAGATGGAACCTGACCCAGGAGCAGCTCAAGTCCTGTCCTAAACTTTTGCCATCGGTATTCGGAGCCCCACGAGGCCTCCGGTGGGGTCTCCCTCTGCCGTCTTCTCCAGGACTTGGTTCACAAACTCCGACGTCTGTCCAGCTACAGGAAGTCCTGAAAGGGGAGGGGAGAGAAGCTGCTCTCAGGTCACTGCTCATGGCACGTTCCTACAGGTGACACAAAGGCAGGGGACACTTTGGTTGGGATGACTCAAATCAGGAAAGGGTTCACTCTTTCCTCTGTTTCAGAAATTGTTTGCAATTGAATGTAGAGAGATCAGGGGGATGGAGCAGCTCTGCTGGGAGGAAAGGCTGGGAGAGGTGGGAATGTTCAGCCTGGAGAAGAGAAGCTTTGGGGTGACCTCATTGTGCCCTTCCAGTGCCAGAAGGAGCAAACAATGGAGAGAGATTTTTTTATAAGGGCCTGGAGGGACAGGACAAGGGGGAATGGCTTCACACTGCCAGAGGGCAGGGTTAGATGGGATATTGGGAAGGAATTGGTCCCTGGGAGGGTGGCCAGGCCCTGGCACAGGGTGCCCAGAGAAGCTGTGGCTGCCCCTGGATCCCTGGCAGTGCCCAAGACCAGGCTGGACAGCGCTTGGAGCAACCTGGGACAGTGGGAGGTGGAATGGGATGAGCTTTGAGGACCCTTCCAACTCAAAACATTTATGATTCTGTGTCTTCATGGCAAATAGATGGAGTTCACTGCTCACCAAGAGTGTCTTTAATGAGTATGTTCAACTTCTGTTCCATGTTGATTCCTCTGTCATCTTTAGGTATCTGCACCCGATTAACTATTTCTTGTTTAATGGAGTTGATGACAAAGAGTAAATTATCTGAAAAGAAGAAAAAGGATTAGCTTTACAGCACAGTCCCCTGTGAAGAGAGTCACAGTTACTCACACACAGCTATCTGTATGTGTCAAAGGTGTCACATCACACTTAGTGTAAAATTAAATATAATAGTTTACATCAAATATTACCAATATTTTCAGTAATATTTACGGCACATGCATATTTTCACATAATTTACATCTGCAAAGTAGTTCAACATTGCAGGTAACCGAATTTACATTCACTTTAGTCAATGGACTGGTTTTGTACCAACAGAACTGCTGGGTTTGTACCAACTCTTTTCTTTACAAGCCAGGTTACATCACGGTGCCAAATACACACTTGTCCAAACAAAAGAAAAATTAAGACATGAAGAGTTGTATTTACCATATTCCGTGTTGAGACCCCAGAGTTTTACTTTATTGGCTTCATACTGGGCTTTCTTTTTTAGTCTACAAGCCCTACAGCAAGAAGAGAGGAAGAATTAGAACACTATCAGAAATTCCAGAGTAGTAAGAGCCACGTGAACTTATCAAGCAATCCTCCCAGAGCTGTGATGCACAGACTCGTCCTCCCTCACCTTCACTGAAAACACTCTGCTACCTCCATCTGCTCACATTTTGTGGGTTTTATCACTGTCCCACCTGTTTGCCCCACAGCTAAGGAAGCCAATTCCAGCAGAGACACATCCTTATCTAGGGGACAGACAAATCACAGCTCCCAAGGTGCCAGCTGCCCTGCTTTTTGATAAACTGCTAATTCCCATTTGATGAACTGCAACTCCCATTGCAGGAGCTGCCACATGAAGCAGGATTTAGAAATTATTTAGCTCAGTTATAGCAACCCAAGTTTTCTCATCCCTGCAGCTTTACCCAATGCATACCTGGAAGCCAACTTGTTCTTTTCTTTCCTTGACCTGGGTCTGGCAGTTAAGGGAAGTTCACTGACGGGTGTCAGGTCACTGATCACCTTATTCAGCTTCCTCAGCTCGTTACCAATCTGGAGGAGTTTTCTGGGGTTGGGAGTCAGGTCTTCTACATCAGTCCTCCGTGACTTCTTTGCTGCATATTTTCCTGTTTTAAATATACAAAAAAGGGATAGGGAAGTGACATAATATGTACACAAACCTGGGAGAAAACACTCTCAAACAGGCACTTTTTGGGTGCAGTTTAAGTTCCTTTGTTCATGAGAGGAGAATGGGCCGGAATCAGGTGATCCCTGTGGCCTCTCTCAATAGAAAGAGCATTTCCAGACAAAGAGCTTTGTACAATTCATATTCTATCCAGATCAGATAAGAGCAAATACTGCTGGCCAGGCCACTGGATGTGACAGAGAGCATACACACAACTGTGCTGAAAAATGTATGCCACAAGTTCAAACACTGTTGTTTTGCTCCAGTTTTAAACTTGTTAACTCACAGTCAGCCAAAATATCCTCCTGCACACTCAAGTGGATTAAATTCCCAAATAATCTTATTGCTAAAGTTCTGTACTAAGACAGTGTGGTGCTGACTTTTTAGTGGATTGTAGAGAGATCACAACAACAGGCTGCAGAAGGGCAGGTTCCTTTTGAGTTGTCTCGAATTGTAACACTCCATTTCTAAAATGGAACTTCTGTAAGTTCCCAGAAGAAGAATGTAAATAATGAAAGATGTTTTGGTAAAGTGTTTTCCTTGACCAATGAAGGAGCTTTGTCTTTGGTTGTTTTCATATTTGTGAGACTGTGCTGCAGAGACAGACACAGTCACACAGACACAGTCACACAGATGATCACTCCAGCTAACATGGCTGGAGAGAAAAAAAAGTTTGCTCTCTGTTCTTTGCTCTCTGATAATAAAGCCTTCTAAAAATTTCTATGAAGATGGAGTCATTTTGTGGACAAGCCCCCTCATCTTCCCCACAAGAAAGAGTGCTGAGGCTCGGTACCGAAACAATCTTCAGTGATGCTGAGATGAAATGATCCACATAAAGGCCAGTTAACCTCTCTTATTTTGAATGCATTTGAAGCTCTTTAAGGCCTGGTTTTGCACTTGACTTAAAGGTCAAGTGTCTGGTGGGACTGAGTCCTCAAGGCACGCTTGGTTATTTTTGTTTAGTAACAGATATAAAATAATGCAATCACAGAATGGCTTGGGTTGGAAGGGATCTTAAACTCATCTTTTTCTAAGCCCTGCCATGGGCAGGGACACCTTCCACTACACCAGGTTGCTCAGAGCTCCATCATGAGAAAGTGATAGGAACTTTAGGTACTGATATTTCACTACACGATAAATAAGCTTTTAAAAATTAAGGAGATTTAAAGAAAAAAATGCTCTCTTCCCAGAATAAATCTACAAGGAACAATAAAAAAATAAATCTTTTGATTTAAGAGAAGGCCAAATGCCATGTTAAAAGCAGTAATTTTCAACTCTAAGGAAACATTAACCTTACAACCAGGGAAGTTGGTTTAAATTGCTCCTTCAAGGCCAAAATCAAATGGAGCAGCCTAAAAGAGGTCCTGTGACAAGAAAACAAAAATACCCCTAAGAGTGGTTTGTTTTGGGTGATGTTAGTTGTGTTTGTGGTGCAGTAATTGCTCACTGGGAATAAATCACAGTTATTAGAGCAACTGGTTTAAGTTTCTAAGAGGGCATCTTAAGGAAATAGTTTATTCCCAGAGGAGTAACTGCTTCACTGTGCTGCTTTCACAGGGGGAAAACAAGGAGGGAGCAGCAGAGAGAGACAGTTGTGCCTTAGTGCTTGTCCTCAGTTCATACCACAGTCCCCCTGACCTTGGCATCCCAGAGCCCTCCCAGCCTCCTGCTAACACAGGCAGCACTGACAGGAACAGCTACGAGGAGCAAACATCAGTCAAGCCACCCATCCAATATTTACAGTATCGCACTGAGAGTGCTTTGAACTCTCGGGGTTTCCACTGAGAGCCCTTGGAAGTCACAATTCTCAATTCATCCACTCTCCTCTGGAAGAAACCACACTGAAAGTCCCTACTGTGTGTTCACTGTGCCTTCCCCTGAACACTGCAGAACCCTGGTAACTGAGCAACAGACTTACAGTGTTTGAATTTTCATGACCAAAACACAACTTCCCAGCACTTGCAAGGAGGGGAATTTGGCTACTGAGGGTGCCACAAGGAGAAGATTGTCATTTGTGAGCAGGACTGTCTCTTACCATGATGGAGGCCATTTTTCTGGTACATGTTGCTGGGCAGTGTGTCTCGGTTCCACTCAGATGGCCTCAGCATCCTCTCCTGCTGGGACGGCGTCAGCTGCTCGCTGTACTCCCAGAAGTATCTTCGCTTGCCTCTTTTCCGAGAGGATATTGCAGTCATTTCTTTTAAATCCTCCACAGAATCGTTTTCATACCCTAAAAGGATGCAGGAGGTTGTTTATGTACTGGTGACAGAATTGTTCGCAGCCCTGCAGCAGTGCACTGAGTATTCAAGTTAAGAGCAAAACCACAGACAGATCTGTTTTGCATTATCTAACAGACTTGGTTCCAGCATCAACTGCTCCTTGGTTACTTGCCTTGAATCCAGGGATAGACACTGAGCCACTGAGGGGGCTTCTCAGTTGAAAAAAAACCAAATTATTTATGCATTTAAAGTCCCTTTATGTTGTCTGACCCTCTAAGCTGTAGTCCCCCACAATCCCAGAAGTGCCAAGTACAGAGAGCAGATGTTGGAGCAGTGCTCTCCCATCCTGACAACTTTCTCCATGAATTGGCAGGAACACAATCCTAACTCACCTCCACATTTGACAAAAAGCATGGAAAGAGAAGCAGATAATAAAGATGGATTAGCAAAGACAATAAAATAAAAATTATTCAATTATAGAATACTCTGAGTTGGAAGAGACCCACAGGTCGAGTCCAACTCCTGCTGCTCCTTGAACACCTTCAGGGGGTAAATCCAACCACTGATCCCTCCTAGGCTGGAGAAAGCAGCTCTGTTATCAGGACAGTGACCAAAGGACTATCTAAGCTGAAGGGATTTGGACATCCACTGTTCAACCTCTTCCTCCTCTTTAGTGGGATGAAGATAAATGATCCTCAGTAAAGCTGTACAATATTTTAGAGGTGAATTATGATGCACTTGATATGATGAACTCCTCATAAAGGACATGAAAACTGTAATGCCACTGTTCACATCACAGAAATATTTTACCGTAACTATGTAAACACAAATCACAGGTTTTCAAACCCCAGATATGCTTTAGAAAATAAAGATAACCTATACTAAGGTTGAAAAAGAATCTCAAACCACTGCACTGCCTTTTCTATAAAATGCTAATGGTTTACATGAACTTAAGAAAGGAGCATTTCTAAACATCACATGCTCTGATGGAGCTTAAGGAAAAGCCACCCATGTATGGACTGCAGGCTTAGCAAGCCTTGACCCCATATGCTTCAGCTCTGCTTCATCTTCAAGCAACACAAAGAACACTTTCATCCTTTTAAAACAGTCCATTCAATTAGTCTGTTTGCACTTGAAAAACCAGCTGAAAGAGGAAAAACAAACTTTCTTGCTTTGGTCTGACTCTCACGTCATGACCCAAAGTAGGAATAGCAGTCAGGTATGCAGAAGGATGAAATCCATCCTGAAGTTCTGCTTCTCATCATTTCATCAACTCATTTGCTTTGATTTCCTGGTTTATTGGAGAGACAGGATTTTAAAGGCAAATCAAACAGTGAAACATGCTTTTTAAACCATGTGTTGTATAGCCAAAATTATTGACAATTTACATTAAATACAGTTTCAAATACCATAAATATTTGTCACTGCAGCTCCACTTTACTCAAATGCTGTTTGACATAAGTATCAAAATACTCTCAAAAAGACCACTGACTTTCCACCTAAAAAACAAGCTGTGTGATTCATTATATAGAAATAAATAAATTGAGCCCATCTCCATGATAACACAGAATTAATCCAACCAATGAAAACAAATCTCTGTAAGAGCTGAAGTGTACAAATGTACAACAAGGTTAAAATCAGGACTTCCTGTTTGCTTATTCAAACTGTAATTAAGTTAGCAACTTCAATTACATTGACTTAATACATCCTGCCTTGCAACCCCAACGCTGACCTGCTACCATTATAAAGTTACATAAAATAATCCAGTGCAGTGTCCTAACCTAACACACAAACTTGTTTAGCTGCTCTGCACTGCATTTATTCCTCTCCCTTAATTTCTCCTCTCAGCAAAGACCACCAGGCTTCTAAGAAATCTGAAAGGGTTCTTGTATTTAAAACCCTTCACAAACCCCTCCTAAAAGTTTTTCTCCACATCCCTCACTGTGGTTTCGGGTTTAAATTCAGCAGGGTTAAATGAAGTAGAACGGAGAACAGAGTGCACATGACTGCTGCATCTTACCAGGTGAAACCCAAAAATAGCCCCACTGAAACAAACCCAGAGAACTCCTCCTCTTAACCACTTCAGCACAGGGACCTCTGGCAAATCATTTCGGGTGGTTTTCCCCCAGCTGAAGGTCCAGGTGCCCAGAGCTGATCTAATGCAGCTTCTTAAAACAAATCTCTGTGTCTCTACGAGCACTTTTCCACTGATTTCTTCTCCAGTGCTACTGACAACTGAATAAATTGCTGCATTTTCCATTTCTGCAATCGCCTGACTACTTGATGGTAGGAACAGTCATTTAAAAGTCTTTCTACTAAATAAGATAGGAAAAATATTTAAATGCTAGAAAAGGCCTGGGCTGGTAATTCCCGTAATAAATTATCTTTGCAGGGGACCAAAATTGCTAAATCTGTGTCATGGTGATAATAAAAACACTGTTGTCCAAACTTGCCTGAGAGCCAGTCACATTTGTAGCTATTTCTCCTTCACTATATCTAAATATTTCCTGAGATAACACTTGAAGAAAGCATCTCATACACTCTAAAAACATACATGAAAAATAAGCAAAAGCAAATTATGTATGAAAAAGCATTAGAGGGGCAGCAACAACTGGTAGATTTTTGTCCTTTCAGTAAATTACATCCTCACTCAAAATACCAACTGATTCTGCTTTCAGAGCTGTGGATGGTCTTATTTTCTTGTACTGTGCCTATTTTTAGATACTCCATCCATAGTATTTACCTTTAGACGTAAAAAGGCAACACAAAATACAAGAGTGACATAATTAGAATACCTGAAGATGTTTCCTTCTAAAATAGACAAAATATATGATAAAATGTTTAGTATCACCACATTTGAGGTGCACAGCTTTAAACTTCATTCACGGAAGGGTTTAGCAAGCTTGGATAAGCTCAGATCCTCAGTTACTGCAGCAGAATGTGGATTGTTGGTCAGTAAAACAGTTAATTAATGAATTCCACCCACAGCATTTAACACAACCTCTCTTTTTCATGGATCTCAGGCTTCCAGTGCAACACATCCCCCATGGGCTGCAGAGCTGGAACAGCTGCTCAGGGCCCCAGAAAGCAGAGGGAGTTCACTCCAGAAGGGAGGAAGAGGCTTTAAAATGCTAATAAAAATGTGTTGTGTGCATGTGAAAGTAGCATAAAAGGCATAATGCTTAATGAGTTTAATGCCAACTCAGGAAATCTAATTAGAAAATAATTTCATCTGAGAGTTCATCATGACAAACACTGACAAGCTTTAGGGAGGCTGCTGTTCTCAACAAGGAGAAATTTCAGCTGCTTTATCCCCTCCAAGTTACATATCACCAAATGTCTGAATATTTTAATTCTTGCCCTCCACTACAGGGAATTTATAGGATGTGAATATTGTAAAATTTTCTGAAATGAAATTAACACTTGGTTACAATCCTGTTGCTTTCCCTGCAGATTTTATTTTTATACAATGTTGCTGTTTTGTTACCTTCTAGGTGAAGGTTAGTTCTTATTTCTGCTGTTAGAGCTCCATTTCTCCAGGCAGCAGAGAGGAATTCAGTATCCTCTGCAGACCCACTAAGTGTTACTGCTGAAAACCACCAAGAAATGATTTTATTAGTTTCAGTGGCAGCCGTTCTTGGGATTCTGTGGAAAAACTGTACCTGCAAGTAGGAGTTAAGTAATTATGAAATAATTTCTCTCAGGATATGATTTCATCCTGACAGATCCAGCTCTGGATAAATTCACAGCTATAAGAAGTGCTAGAAAGCTCCTACCAGAGAGTCACATAAGAAGGCCATGCTTACAGGCAGCTGCTCTAACCTCAGGCTACAGCTGGGCTTCCTGTATTCTCTATTATTATTTTTGTTGCATGACCACAGTTTATGCAGTTTTTCATCAAACAGGGCAACAGAGACCTTGTACACTTTGAATTAATTGCTCTTTGCAAAGCACTTAGACAATGTGGGATGAAAGTCCACAACTTAAGATCAGCGCTGCTCATCTGTAACTACCAAGAATTCAAAAGCTTTCCTTCACACTCAGAGGACAATTCCATCAACCCCCATGTTCCCAAAGCCCAACAATGCTGGTACCTGGTTCTGAGAAGGTATCGCTGATGTCATCGTCCTTATCGTCCTCGTAATCTTCTTCCTCATCATCGTTTTCAGACAGCTCGTGCTCACTGCCAAACCCTTCATCATGGTCCTCGTCTTCAATATCATCCTCATCCTCCTCCTCTTCCTCGGGGTCTGCTTTGGCTGACTGTTCACCCAAAGTGTCTGTTACAAAAAGAGAATAATTGTGCTCTTCTTTCTTCTGCGAGGAGTCCGACACGGACGTGCTGGCGGAAAGACTGCTCTCCCCCACAGCCAGCCCTGGGCTCTCCTGGGGAGGGCTGAGGAGCAGTTCTTGAGTCTCTTTAAAAGGCAAAACAGGAGGTGTACTGTGCCCATGGGGGGACTCGAGTCCTTTTCTCTCTTGTCTCTTTGCCACAGCCCCACAGTAGCAGGTGTTCTCCTTGGCCGCATCGGCGTGCGCCTGGCTCAGCACGGGCCTGCTCTGCGGTAAGGGGTTGATCTTTACTTTTGCCTTTTTAACATAGTCTTTACATTCAACGTGAATGTTCACCTTTTCGCTGCTGTACACGTTGGTCTTGAACATGATCTGTGTACTGGAAGCAGGCTGGCTGGCAGGCTTGCTGGCCTTCTGGGCACAGTCCGACAGCGCGGCCTCGGCCTGCACGTTCTTGGAGGAACAGACCGGCGCCGCTGCTCTGCTCGCAATTTTTTTGCCCGGTAATAAAGAATTTAAAGGGTTTTGTTTTACACTAAAGAGCAAATCAGGGTAATAGAGTGAATCTGAGACAGGCTGGGAGTCCTCGCTGTTCAGCTGAGCCAGCGTGGGTGTTTTGCTTATCACCTCTTCATCCTGGTAAGGGCTTGAAAAGTCATCGAGGCCCAGGTAATCCACCTCTTTTGTTCCCCAGATGTCACAGCTGGTTAATTTAGTGTACTTAGTTAGGTCTTCACAGTAGGTATCCCACTGCTCCCACTTGGAGGTGAAAGCAGCTTCCTTGTCCAGGATGTCCGTAAAAGACTCCAAGTTCTCAAGGTCTTTGCAGTCCTCCATGAAAAGCAAGTTGTCCCTGGAGCTTTGCTGATAGTCCATCTCTCTGTCCTGTGCACAATAAGAGAAGTTAAAAGTTAATACAAAAAAAGTAACCATCATCTCCTTCCTCTACTTCATCTGGTATGGGGAGCTCAATTCCAGTGAAGTGTGAGAGAGTGGTGACACAGGAAGAGACCTCAGCTTTGAACTAAAAGCTTCTTTTGTGAGTCAGAATGAAGTTCAGCTTTTGTGCTTGAGCAACAGATCCTTCTGAAGACACTGCTCTTCCAATGACACCACATTTCCCTGCTATTGCAAATCCATCCGCTCATCAGGAACTAAACCAGTACCAAAATCCATGTATTTAAAATATGAAAGACATCACAGGCATCTCTATAATCTGGGTCAATCTTTGCTGTGTGCTTAACAGAATATGCTTGAGTTTACCAGTTCCTGGAAAACCTCATTCTAACATGACCAATTAATGACCATGAGTGACCTTTCTCCTTTGATGCATGGAGAAAATAAAATAGGGAATGCTCATATAAGTAGCTTGTGAGTCAACTTTCATTTTCCTTCCCCTGCATTCACAGCTTGGGTGAAGTAGAACATAGCAACGACAAATTCTTCCCTGTGAGGGTGGGGAGGCCCTCGGGTGCCCAGAGAAGCTGTGGCTGCCCCTGGAAGTGTCCAAGGCCAGGCTGGACAGGGTTTGGAGCACCCTGGGATAGTGGAAGGTGTATTTGAGCCTGTCCCAATGGCCATTTTGAAGAAGTGCCTGCTGAGAAAGCACCATATTTGCTGGACAAGCAGTCCAGCTCTTCCCTAATCAGCAGCCAGCAAAAATGAATAATCTTCTGGCATTCTTGCACAAACACCCCTTTATTACTGCGGGAATGTGGTGTTAGTCAAGGAGAGGAAGTTCTGGACACACACAGGTGACCTACCAGTTCATACATGAAGTCTGGGTCCGAGCTGCTCGCCAGGAGATCCGTGCTCATCAGAGTCTGCTCTGAAAACAGGTGGCTCCGAAAGGCATCCCCAAAAGGAGGGTCCATTCCACTCACACTGGGCTACAACACAAGGGACACACGTGTCAAACGTGACACAAAAAGGCATCTTATCACCTTCAACAAACAGAAAGAGGATCACCATTTCCTCCTAGTCTCTGAAGGTTTTTACCTCCACAGATAAGCACATCATTCCCCAAAGCCAGAGAATGCTTTAAGAGCAGCTGACAACATGTAGGAGCAATCAAAGGACACATTTCTATTCACCACAGAGCTTTGAGAGCATCCACTGCTCCTTCATTCCTCCCTGTTGGTTTGAAAGTCTTTTGTTTGCCAAGTTTTGGGGTATGCTGGCATTTGTAGAGGATGAGGGCCAGTCCTGGCAAGACCTGGGAGTATCAGTAAGCAGGGTCTTCCCCCTAATACAAATCATTTAGTACTAAAGCAGTGTTGACTGTGTTTAGAGCTATTAGAACTCATAAAACTTCCATATGAAATTGTAATGAAAGCAAAATTTATGACAACTGAATCAAGAGCGTTACCTCTCTCTCAAGAATGAAGTGAAATTTGGCCAAAAAAGCATTACGCAGGATGACTGGGCATGCAGGGAATGGGCAGCAAGGCCTTCTGCTACATTTAATTCCAGACCTCAATTTCTCTTCTAGACACTCTCACCCTGAGGGTTGGGAAGGGAGAAACACTGTGCTGCTGAAAGTCATTCATTGTGCTGATGTGTGAATCACTGCAGTAATAAAAGGCTGTTCTGCTCTCCAAGCATCCTCCCTCACCAAGAGACAATTTGGCTGCAGCTTGAACAAATACAGGACCAAGAGCAGCACCACATCTTCCACCACAGACACTACAGGGACCCTACAAAACATACATCCTTTAATCTCTTGCACATTCTCCCTGCTAGTGCTGGTCAAATTTGTTCTTAAACAGAGGCAAAATTATTTACAGAAGTGAATAAAATCCTAGCAGACTTACCTGAGGCATTTCCAAGCCCAGATTCCCCAAATCCAATTCCAAACTTCTTGTTTTAGTCACTTGTAGATTCCTTTCCAGCTTTACTTCAGTCTCAGGGAGTTTACACTATCCATGCAATGAAATTTTTCCTTAGGTTAACTTCAGTTCACCCTGATGGAGCTTTTCTATTTGTAGACTTCTGTGCAGAATAAACACAGCAAACCCCCAAGGAGGTCAGTAATCCTTCACCAACAAGGTGAAAGCTTAAAAAAACAGCCAAAGGCAAGAATTTCCCCTGATAACTGATTTTTCCTCATGCTGGAATGTATAGAAATTTTCTTCCCCTGCCATGTTTCATTGAATGAAAAGCCACAGATGCTACAGAACAGAGTTGCTGGAAAAACATTTTTGGCCAAGATACATTTTGCTGCCTTTTCTCCTCTCTGCTGAGACCAGCAGCTCTATAGATATACCTGAAGAGAAAACCCTGCCAAATTGGGAACAATAATCAGCACACTGCTGGGTATCCAAGAGAGAGACAACCTTTATGACTAATGTAACAGAAGCAATAAACTCTAAAAATGTCTTAGGCAAAAATCTGAAAATACAAATTTCAGAACGGGCAAAAATGCTATTCCAGTGATATCTCCTCCTTTTCTTCAGGGATTAATCCATCCAGCATCAGATAAGATTACATCAATCACTCACATAGCAACATCTAGTGGTAGAGGATCACAGAAACCATCCAGCAGCAGAGTGGAAGAGACAGATTTCCCCAAGAGAACAAATTAAAAACTGTGCCAAATTTACAGCTGTCTAATAAGGTACCTTTTCTATTAATTCAAGTGAGGCATATGTTGAAATTGGACTAATTTATCTACTGGTAGTTTTACCAGTTTAGGAGTTTCTATAGACCTGCTCTACTTCAGATGTTTGTCTAATGACTCTTCCAAGCCTCATATCCTGCTTAATCCTGCATTTTGAACAATGTAAAGAAAACCCTCACTCAGCATTGCTCCTAAGTCAGACTTTGGTGCAATCTGCTCAGGCTGTGTTTATTCTCTTCTTTTGAAAAACAAATAGTAAACTCTAAGTGTTCTCCCACAGCTCAGAGCCCTCCCCCGGCAGCACATGACAGCATCCCCGTGATTATTCCCACTTTCAGATGGTATCTCAGCTAGTTTGTCCCCTTCAGCATATGGACCATCAGACTGTGGTAAAAACAGACACTATGCAAAGAAGTCTTTACTTATCAAAACACCCTGCTTTGCAAAGAGCAGCTGGAATATAAAGAACAACAGTTCAGGTCCAGTTACAGAGGAGTTCTCAGCTGAACCTATGCTACTCCTGCCAGAGTGGCCACTCCTCACGGGGCTGTGGTGAACGAGCCAGTTCCTTGTGAGAAAAGCTCCTTTCTGCTCCAAAACCTCCAGGGAACCCTTTACTTATTTAAAAGTGACTTTTAAGTGAAGTTTGTGTCCCAGGGCAATGTCCCTCAGCAACCCCCACCTCCCTTCACTCAGCAAAGGCCACACCACAGCAGGACTGGTCCTTCCCAGTTGAGGACTGGCAGGAATGACTGAGTCACTTCTCAGCCTCACCTGGGCTAGGAGAAAGGACCTGTTCTTTAAAACAAACACATGATGTTTTCAGGCACAAAGGTTATGATCCTAAATACCTGAACACTTTCTTTCCATGCAGATTGATATATTTTTCACCAGCACATCAGATTAATACTCTGACATCATCACCAGACCACCTCCACCACCTATGTTCACAAGGACACTGCCAGAGCTCTCCATGATACAAAGGGGAAAGAGAGGAAACATTTGCTGTTTATTCACTGGTTATTCTTTGTTGTGTTTTTTGGTAGAACATTGACCTTGAGCCGTTCCATACACAGCCAGCAAAGGGGGGCTAACTTCATCTGTACCACCACTGATTTCAGTAACAACCATCCAACACTTCCAGGTGTCAGCTTTTGGATCACTTCCAAACCCTCAGAACAAACATTAAAGGCTCAAAACACTTTTAGCATCTCAAAGACTGGAGTGATAAACTTCTTGCACTATTTAAGAATGCCAGTGCATGTCCTCCCAGGTCAAAGCAGTATATCAGCTAACCTGATTCTTCCTGTAATTCTCTTTATATTTCATTCCTGACATTTTATAATAATAATATTTAAACATGAGTTGAATCCCAGTAGGATCTAGTCAACTATTCCACAATGTAGGATTTTTCTTAGTAGCTCTGTGGAGCAGGAAAACACAGTGAGGCCATGAAAAGAAAGACACTGTCTCAGGGAGCTGCATAATCCAGGCATCCTTCATGTTCCCAACAAAGCAGCCCTACTTCCAACTGCTTCCCAAATTTCCCAGAATGATCAAGATCGTCATTAAAAGACTCCTGGTGTTTATACTTAACTCCCAGTGTTTCCTCACGAACTGGTAAATAAAAATGTATGGCACAAGTCAGTGACACATAAGGAAGCACAGGTGTAAAACAGGAACTTGCTGTGAAGGAAGTAATTTGTAGACTGCAGTTAAAGTCCTGTTTTTACAGAATTTATCATTCCTGGCACTTTCAGCCCAAGACTGAGTTAGAAAAGAGTAGTCCAGCTGTTGTGTTATCTATAATGAATGCAGCTCTGAATGAACTAAAAGAGCTGTGGCAGAGCTCAAGTACAGCAGCGCTAAGAATTATTGAAGATAAATATAGCAAGAATTTCTACTTCAGGACAATTTCCATTAATGCCTTCCATCAGCCCTTCCCAAATGCAGAGACACAGGTGGAATACGGAGCCCGAGGCAGCGGGCAGGGTGCCGGCTCCTGTGGCAACAGCCTGCAGGGAAATCAGATTAAGGTGATTAAGGAGCCAGGCCTGGAGCTGGTTCTGCAGATCTGGAGTCACATCAGTGCCGAGCTCTGCTCCCGATCCTGCTCCTGGGAGGAGCTCCTGCTCCTTCCTTCACTGGGGCCTGAGGAAGGGCAGGACACCCGAGGGGAGCCCACAACACACATGGACAGAGACTATTTCCAAGAGCCTGAAGTGACAGGACAAGGGGAATGGCTTCACACTGACACAGAAGAGGGTTAGATGGGATAGTGGGAAGGAATTCCTCCCTGTGAGGGTGGGCAGGCCCTGGCACAGGCTGCCCAGAGAAGCTGTGTCCCTGGAAGCGTCCAAGGCCAGGTTGGACATTGGGGCTTAGAGCAACCTGGGATAGTGGAAGGTGTCCCCATGGCAGGGGATTGAAACTAAATAATGTATAAGGTCCCTTCCAGCCCAAGCCATTCCATTAATCTGTGATTCAGGAACAGTTACATCCATCTAACATTTCAGAACTTGGGCTACTGATGGAGGCATGCACCTATACACTGTTAAAATCCCATCAGTCATCAACAAGGAACCCAAAGCCTGTTCTATAGAGTTAAGACCTCATTAATCTGAAGACAAATCGTAATTAAAAATAATCCCTTGTATTTAATATTTACTTTCTGAAGAGAAACGGCGGTTCCAAGACACCCAAGAAGACTGAATCTCACACAGGGGAGCTGCATTACTTGGGATTACTGGCCTAACCCAGCCCACAGCAGGAGCTAAACTCCAAATTGGCAGCATTTAGGACACACACAGCAGCTCCTGTGCATGTGCTGCCTCCCTGGGCCACTAAAACACCCTCCTGCTTCACTACAGCACCTCCAAAGAAGCCCTTAGAAGAGAAAACCCCAAACTGCAGCTTTCAGCCTGGCACCTCAAAGTCTTTCTTGGTCACCTGCATGAATCATTTGTACCATGGCTGTAACTAAAGTTGCTATTTCTGGCCCAGTTCAGCTGTGTATTTTGTACCACTGGAAAGGCACATGGAGCATGGCTGTGCTGTTTTGTTGGCTGCACAGTGCTTATTATCCCAGCAGCTAAATGCCTGCTCTAAGTGCATTACAGGAACAATTACACTTTCATGATGGTGACTGCATCACACAGCACAGCTTGTCAAAGTCACAATTTTGATGCAGGTATAAAAAAAAAAATTAGCTCACAAGAGCCTGCCAGTACAAAACTTAAAAGCTCAGCCTGAAACATTCATGGTCAGCTCTGAATTTCAGAGAAAGCACAAAACCTACACCATGTGCTTGGAAAGAACCATTATGTACCATGCACTGTTTGCTGTATCTAGACATTTTATGAAATACTGGAGTTGGAGATGCAAGAAGTTCTCTTGCACATCTCTTAAAAACATTTTTTCCTTCCGCAGTTTGTGCCAGCTTGTTTTCTATTACAGAACATCCTCTGCTCAGGGCAGTCTTGAAGCTGAGAACGTGCAGACTGCCCGGGGTGGAGTCCATCCCTGGAGGTGCCCAGGGAATGACTGGACATGGCACTCAGGGCTCTGCTCTGGTTGAGAAGGTGGGAATCAATCACAGGTTGGACTCAATAGTCTTGGAGGTCTTTTCCAGTCTTAATGATTCTGTATTTTTCTTACTTTTATTTCTGAATAATGTTCCTTTTCTTTTTCTTTCGACATGATTCTTCAGTTATTATCCACATTTTAAAAATTCTTTTACTTTTCTCCCCCACCACCAAGACACTAAGTTCATTAGTATTATCATTATTTCATTGCAGCGAGCAAAGACACTCTTTTAAAATGTCTTCCTGTATTTCCACCCACTGCAATCTCATTCCTGGGTTCACCAAAGCAGCCAAGTCCCTCTACCTTCTTGGTGATGGATTTGTATTAAAATGCCAGCAGGAGCATGGCATTATGCTCTTTGCTTTTTCTATTCTGGAGAGAAAGCAACATCTGCTTAAGACCCCCAAACCCCGAGTCTGATGGAGCATTACCACTTAAAAGAACTAAAGATACGCAGACTGTTTCACTTCTTCTAAGCCTCCCTTCAGGAGAGGGAAACTGTGACTTCACTGTCTCTGTTCCCTTTCCTCCACTGACCATCCCTTCCCCCTCCAGTGTTATTTTTCCAATCCTACTTGCCCCATAGCAGACAGATTTCAAGACCTGGAAGTGATACTTCTAAAGAGACACTCTGGTCTGCAGTCAGGCACACAACACCTCAGGCAGCAGAGCCCATGAGTCCCCAGAAGAACACAATACTCAGATACCCCACACGGTCAGGTACTCCCCACACAAACACCAATTCCCAGCTCTAGGGGTGCTCCAGCTGTGTCAGCAAACAGGCAGATCCCAGACACTGATGGAGTCACAGTCACAGAATGGTTTGGGCTGGAAGAAAGCTTCGAGATCATCTGGTTCCACTCCCCTGCTGTGTGCAGGGACACCTTCCACCAGCCCAGGTGGCTCCAACCTGGCCTGGAACACTTTCAGGGATGGGGCAGCCACAGCTTCTCCACAACCTGTGCCAGGGCCTCACTCCCCTCAGAGAGAAGGATTTCTTCCCAAAATTCCATCTAAACCTGCTCTCTGCTAGTGTGAACCCCTTTCCTGTGTCCTGTCACTTGTAAAAAGTCTCTCTCCGTCTGTCCTGTAGGTTCCCTTCAGTCACTAAGAGGCCACAGTGAGGTTCCCCCAAAGCTTCTCTTCTCCAGGCTGAACAATCCCAGCTCTCCCAGCCTTTCCTCCCAGCAGAGCTGCTCCATCCCTCTGCTCATCCTGGTGCCTCCTCTGGACTCTCTCCAGCAGCTCCAAGTCCTTCCTGTGCTGGGCTGGCTCTGCAGGTGGGGTCTCACCTGAGCAGGCTTCAGGAGCAGAATGCCAATCCCTTTCCTGCTGCCCAGGCCAGGTGATCAGCCCAGGGCACAGGGGACTCCTGAGGGCTGTGGCCTGTCCAGCTCTCACCCACCAGCACCCCCAAGTCCTTCTCCCAGGGTGCTCCATCTGTGCATCCCCAGCCTGTGTTTACATCCCAGCCTGCATGGATATTGACCATCATTCAAGAGGCAGAAACATAAAAAAGTAACTATTTTTTAAACTAACAAATGTTCTGCAACAACAAATTTTATAACAACTATGCCCAGACTAATATATTCATACTAGAAGCACTTTTCTGTATGTTCTGGAACAAAGACTGAGATTTTATTCTTATTTTAGTGCCAAGAGTGGGATGTGCAGCATGTTAAACTTATTAGAACTATATAAACAGACTTCCATTAATTTAAAAAACTTGTTAAAGTTAAAATATTCACAGCACAAACCTTTATTAAAATAACACTGCAGAGTTATGAGAGTTGTTTGCACACGAGAATTAGTAGTAAAACTAACATTTAAATTTTTTTTTTTTGAGCCATAGATTTCCCCTGAAGTGGAGCGGGGTGAAAGCAAAGACAAAAAGCAAAAGCAAAACTAAACAACAATTCAGCTTCCAATCTCCAGCAATATCCTACATCCCAATAGAATGGCTGTTCCTATATTTTTTTACTGACACAGTCTTTTAGACTAAGAGAAAAATCAGTTCTGTAGTTTCCAGGAAAAAACAAAAAAGCAACACAAGTCTTATGATAAAGGGAATGGTACAGTCTGATCTACTCTTCATACTATGAAATTGTGATTGTTATACTCTTGTTAGAAATGGGGTATCTGTACCAAATACTTCAAAGCCAGCAGCAAATCTAAAAAATGCATAAATCAAAATTACCCAGAAAGTAAAAAAAAACCACCATGGCTTAAGAGTTCAAAACCAGAAGGATTAAAAAAAAATAATCAGAGAAATTATTACAACAAGGTAGAAACCTTAAACTTACAATTTTCAGAAAACTTCTGGTTTGACTTTCACGCCAATGCCAACACTCAAGCACTTCTCATGCAGTGCCAAATCTCCTTATCAAGGTTTGACGTTAAAACATTCAGTTAAGCGTCCCAAACCACAGAGCATGGACATGAGGCCATGGGAATCTAAACCTGTGGGTTCCCTTATTTATCCCACACTATCAGTCCATTAGTTGGACAAAGGCTTCTATTTGTTCCAAATTCATTCCTGCTAATGCTGACGGGACTTCAATCTCTGTCCTTCACAAGGCTGTTTGCCTCTCTCATGATTTAAAAACCACCTGGGGATGATGCTCGGTGGCCTGATGCCTCTGCTGCACATTGCTCTTATCAGGGAATACTCCCATCAAACACAGAACAATTCCTTCTTGGCTCGGGTAATCTACTGGCTACCGACACTGTTTGAGGTATCTGAGCTACTGTAATTTCTGCATCTAAAAAGGAATCTCACCGAGATTGTTTTAGCAGGAAAGGTTTCTTGCAGAACTATCTCACTCAGGGGAGCTGTGGCTGCTCCATCCCTGGAAGTGTCCAAGGCTGGGTCAGACGGGGCTTGGAGCAACCTGGGCTAGTGGAAGGTGTCCCTGCCCAGAGCAGGGGATGGAAACTGAATAATCTTTAAGGTCCCTTCCAACATAAACCATTTGGGATCCTGTGATTTATTTTCCATAGAAATTCTGACTTCTCATTTAAGATGCCAACAATAAAAATCGACCACATTTCTAAAGCACCTGTGTCTGCCCCTCTGTAATTTTTACTATGAAAACACGTTTAATAATAATCATAATTACCCCTTCCCAAAACGATGCTCGGAAGCCCTTGGTTAAGCGACCTTAGAGGCTTTTTAAACACAATCTTTAGAACATTTAGAAGTGTCTGAAAGACAATACGAGAATCTGATTGTGTTTTGCCTGTTACGTGCAGCATGATTTCAACAAGTTACCCCTCGAGAGGCAGCAACAGCAAGATCACGATCACTTTAAGTGAGAATCGCACATTTCAGCTGGCAGCGCGGAATGCTCCAAGCCGTTCAGCCTGTTGCACGGGGAAGCCTGGATAAACACCGTGTGTCTTATACCGAGTGTGAGAGAGAAATCATCCTGGATACCGGATCCTCCCAGCAGCCGATGCCCTGAGAAATGCCGTGGGCTGCGGGGCTGGCAGGGACGGGGGGAGGGCACGACAGCGATGCCACGGGCAGCGAATAAAGCCCAGGGTGGGGACCCTGGGGACAAAGGGGGATTAATAAAGATTGGGTTTGAGTCCTCGGTGACACGAGAGGCTTTCATCAAGGAGCTCCCGGCTCGGAACCTGCGTGAGCTTAGACCAGACACGGAGAGGTGTTCGACACCTCGTGGGGGGACACGCTGAGACCCGCAGGCGGCTCCTGAGGCGGCCCGGGGAACTCACGGGTGTTTTCATACCCCAAATCTGCGGGGATGGGCTGGGAGCAGGAGATGGGAACGCGCCCCGTCCTCTCCTCAGCGCGGGGAACGGGACCCCCTGTGCGCGGGCACCGCCCCGGGCCGGTCCCGACACCAAGGTGGGACAGCCTCTCCGAGGCAAAGCG
>VZRF01008967.1:71548-84036 GCA_013396875.1 Vireo altiloquus
TATTTGAAATGACCCTGACCTAAACTCTCACTCCACACATTGCCAGAGTTTATGACTTAAGTCTTCACAACTTGACTGTGGAGTCAGTTTCCTTCATCTTTCTAATTTTTCACCCAAATATCTTTCACTGCAGGCAGAGGTTTTCCATTTCAAGCACAAATTTCTTTCTTTTATACTTGAACATTCTGTGTTCTCTTCTGCTATAGGAAAACAAAGACCAATGCATGATAAAGGCTCTGGTACCTGCATTGTTTGTTAAACACCAGTGGCTGAATCCTTCTGTTCTCATTTCCTGTAGTCATGCAAAAAAAAGAAATTATCCCAAGCAGTGTTAATTCCAGGCACACACGGAGCAGACCATTCCACAACAGCCTTGCAGAGAGAAGATCACACAACATCCACAGAACAGACAAAAACCATTATTCTTTCAGCTTCTTCACTCGTGCCACCACCTGGCATCTGCTTCAGAGGAAGTATTAAGCACTCTGAAAAAGGGGAATTGCCTTCTGGGAAGCATCTAAGTGAAAATTTCTCTATGGCTTCTTGGAGTGGAATAACTCTTTCCATTAAATTCAGCACCAGTGAGACATCCCAACTCTCTTCTAGAGCAAGTGATAGCTTAGAACCTAAATTAGAAAGCTTGTTAAAGACAGTGGTAACACAACAGACTAACAGCACTGTTTGTCTCCGAGTGTTTTCTTTTGGGATATTTCATTTTAGGGTAAATATGACAAGCAGATCAATGTATCTTAAAATCTCAAATCTATCAACGATATCTTTGAAGTATTCCCCTCCCCCTCCTCATACAAATGTCAACATATCTTATTCTCTACACACTTCAAAAGTCAAACAACAACCTTAAGTTTTTATATGATCACTGAGTTTCAATTTTCCTAGGAATTATTTGGTACAGACTGTGTAACATGACTGTGTACAACATCTTGCATGGTAAAATACAGCTCTTAGTCAGTAATGTGACAAAAAAATCCACTATTCCAATCCCAACAGCTGCTACACTTATTTGCAATAATGGGCACATTCTTCATTCTTTTGCAATTCACACTGTCCAGTTTTGGATCCCTGAAAGTTACATGTCAGGATCTTGGAATTTCCTGTGTAGTAATGAGTGCTGTCCCACTGAACAAGTTAATGGTGCTATCCAAGAGGGAAAAGCAAATAAAATATTAACCATTCCATTATGTCCTTGTGCATAACAATAAAGGGAATAATTGTAATTTATCTGAGGTAAGGAAGCATTCAGGAAGCAGCATTTACATCCTTTGAAGCTGCTCCTCAGCAAACAACTGAACTGATCCATCCCCAACCCCACAGACTCAGCTGACACTGAGGAGCCTCAGGAACCTCTTGCCTATGCTGTCATGGGATTTACAAGGTCTGCAATTCCACATGCAAGCATCAGGTCAATACAAAACAACTGTAATGTTTGCTGTTCAATTCAAACCATTTGCTCCTATAAATATCCTTCAAATGTGCCAGGGATTAAATCAGCCTCCTGTCAAAATCACTATGAGGTCTTTATACAGGCAACAAACTGCCCATCTATTCCTACTAGTTAACTTCATTACAATTTATCCACATCATCTCAATTTCCTCAGCTCAACTCCAAGTATCCTCTTAAACCAACAGAAAAGTAACAGTTAAACATGGCACAAGAACAGTTTGTATCAAGCAGAAGATTAGTTTTATTTCCAGGCATGAGAAATTTAAGGCCAGATTTCTCCAAAATACAAATCATTTGGAAAAAAAATTGCCATCAGCACGTGGTACCATCGTTTCTCCTCTCCTCACAGTTTATTGCACACATTTTCATCCAGTGCAAACAGAACAGGGGTGAACAGCACAGTGACAGAGAACCTAAGACCTGCAAATATAAAGTGTCATTACAGATCAAATGAACAGGAAATGTGATTCCACGACCCGTAAAAATAGAAATTTTCATCACATCTGGAGTTAACAGTCAAAAATTGACAGCACCAAGGAAGAGTATAAATTGCATTAGGCACACTGTCAAATGGTATAGTAGGAAAAAATACAGGACTTTGAAGAAGCCACTTGAAGAACATTAGAAAGGTTAAGGCATTACTGCAGGCTTTGCATCCCACCAGCTACAGGAAGGGCACCTTTGGGTCAGTGGAGTTTTTCATCTCTTCTTCACCTGCAAAGCAAGAGGCAAGTTCATTATTCTTTTCCATGGAGACAGTTTGCTAATTGAAGGCCTGGCTGTTAACCACAGCTATTTCCATTCCACAAAGGCACTGAGCAATGGTCGAGAACTGGAGATAATTCATCCGTGTGGATGTTTTCTTGGCAGTTTCATTTCTGAAGTTACTGCAAGTAGTTTTAGTTACATTATAAGCTGGTAGAACAACTATTTCCCTCCAATGTTTTCACTGCTCTAACACCATCCAGCGAGCTGGATGACAGCCCTTCTTGCACTTGCACAGACAGTTCCTGCTCTGAGAACACAGACTGGGAATTCACCAAGTAAAGGAGAAAAGGCACTGTTGGATCACACTTTGGAAGAGTCCACAGCCCAGATTTACCACGGCTACAGAGCTTTGTGTGCTCTTACATGCTGCCATCCAAGCCATTAACTTGGTGATGTATCAAATAAATTGCTATAAAATCATCCCTTGGATGGGAGGGAGACTGCCTGAAAACACAGAGCAAACTTGTGTGATTTGGCACAGATCAATCAAGGCAGCATACGCAGAGCTCCTCAGAAGAACACGAGGAGCTCACTGGAGCATTTTCAGCCTGCTCAGTTGGTAAAGTAAAATGGGTTTGCTTAAATCATCCTTATTTTTAAGGATCTTTCCACTTTGGGAGTTAGCACGTCATTCTCTTTGCATTTTCCATACTAATCCACCCAAACCTCAACCAAAAGGAACAGGAGGCAGAAACAAGTATAGTACATGTCCCTTGAATGCTGGAAAAGCACATCTCAAAATCCAGAAATAACTGGTTGCTACGCTGATGGGAATCCAGGCAGTGTCAGAGAGATATCCCAGCTCTTATCAGATGGAATCTCACTCACAGCTCCTGTCTAGTCAAACTCCACAGCAGCAAGGACAGGACACAGAGCATCTCCCTCAGCCCTGCAATAGCACTCAAACAAGACTGGAGTGCTGTGACCTGTGACAGCCCATTTCAAACAACATAGAGCAGGTATTTGAGGATTATTATATGCTTTTACTTTTTTAAATAATTCTTTTTCAGTGACAAGAATCTTAATTTTATTCCAAAATCAAGCCAATGAAATCAGATGAAAGGTTAAAACAAACTCCTTCATGTAACACAACATGTGCTATGCAGGGCTTAAATGTTCCATGAATAAGTTTAAAAATGACAGCTCCTCCCAAACTCTACAGTTATCTTCAAACACACAAGTTCCCTCTCTTCCTTGGTACAAATTTAACTCCAGTTCTCTGGAAAACCCTTCACTGAAATGGAGGGGGAAAGGCCTGATTCTGTTAGCAGGAGTCCAGAGGTTGTGTCTCACCTCCTGCCTGTCCTTGATGGCTTCAACATGCAGACCATGAATTTTTACACAATTTTTATGTCCAGGTAACTCCATTTCAATTTAAGATCCCAGGCAACTGAATCATCCTATGGGATTCAGGGATCTGTGTGCCCATTACCAAAACACACTGTTCTCTGTTTTAGCTAACTAATTATATGTTAGCACCCAAGCAGTGAAAATGCTCCTAGGAAATTCTGCTTGACTGACTTAGCTAATTACAGGCCTGGAGTTGAAGCAGGGCCAAGTCTACCTTTAGCTTCTGCTTGGTGCTTAAAAGGAGCTACAGACACACACACAAGTCCCAGTCTGACAACATCCCAGTTCACAGGAAGCCTTCTCTGAAACTGGGGAGCTTTGCTTCAGTGCAAATGTCCAGGACACTTCACAGAAGGCATTTAACAGAGTTATAACATCAACTGTCACTGCCTGCTGCACTGAACTGTGTTGTACAAGGACAAAAAGATTGTGTTTAATTATTCAGCTACCAGCTAAAAAAACTAGAACCATGGGTGTTTGTTTCCACATTTCCTTCATTTGAACCTTCAATTCCAAATGCTGCCCTCCTCGACAAGCCCAACGGCATTAAGATACTTTTAGTACAACACTTTATTTTTGCTGGCCCTGTCAAAAAGCCCAGGAACTACAAGAACCACATTCCAGCAGCACTGCCCAGATAGCAACCACCAGGCTCACGTGGGACTAAAGCTGCACACAGGCTGTCATTAAAAACAAAATAAACCATCAAGCTGGGAGCTCAGGGCTAGTGCCATGTATTGATAGGAGATAAAGAACATTCTAATGGCAGTTCCCACTCTAACCTCCCAAATGAATGAGGGCAACTCTGTGTTGCCTTGGAAATCAGGACAGATGTTAGATGAACTGGTAGCAGGCTTGAGGAGAAGTTTCATAATTGGTAAAGATCAGGAAATCCACTTATGTTAGCTATTAAAAAACTCCCCAGTCCAATTATACTTTTTTTTAAAGAAATGTTTTGTTCCCCTTACAAACCCCTGAAAACAGCACCACATGACAGGATAGAAAGAAAAATAACTGTCAATAATTCAATTCAAGCTTTTCACATATCCAATCAAGACTAATATCCAAAATGTTCTCTTGCAGCCTGTAGAAAGACAAATTTTCTCCTACAAAAGAACTACACTGCTCACACTACTGTTCAATGTCTCCTGAAGCTTTAACACACCAAATATACCAATAAATCTGATCATACTCACCTCTGCAGCACAGCACAGACGTCCTTAAGGCCAGTGAAATCTAAGATACCAGATTGTTTCATTGCTTAACTGCGGCCCAAAGAGAGGGTTGAGTTGAGCCAGAATTGCAATCAGCCAACTGCAAGACAACCCCCCAACCCAAGAGAGACAACATCAGCCAAATGACAGAGCTTGTGACAATGGAAAAGTTGTCCAAACACGAGGAATATCAGAGAAGAAAAGACTATTTCAGGAAGGTCTAGGTTCAAATAAAAATTCTACTCAAGCTCATACACAAGGATTGGCCACCAGCAATGAAGTTATGGCACCAAATCATTCTGTAACCAAAATAGATTGTCCTGGTCAATTGAAAGCAACACAAAACCACCTGACAGCATTTCCCTCATACTTCTCTTTTGACAGGAAAGTGTTTTGAGACACATGAAACTCAGGTATTTGGGGGGTCAAAAGATGGAAACATAAAAGAGACAGACCTTTTTTCAGTGCCTTTGAAGCATCCCTTAAACAACAACCTCTGAGAAACATCCCCTCTCTCATCTGCTTTTCAGTGCATGACAACCTGCTCTTGCAGACATGGTGTATTTCTCAGAGACTGAAGAGAAATGAATTTAAACCTAAATTTTAAATTTAAAAGTGAATTTAAAGAGGTCAAGTAACAGGGACCTGAAGCAAAAGGGTATAATGCTACAGGAACACAAAAAAAAAAAAGACTGAAAAAAAAACCCCAGTATGACACAAACCCCAGATAATCAGCACAGCAGCCTTGTCACCAGAGCAGAGATCAAACTAACTCTGCAGAAGCCATGGCCAGAATTAAGAACAAGAGGAATGTAGTTTGTGGAAAATATCCAGGAAAGCTAAACAGAAATAAATATTCCACTGTTAAAAGATGTATTTGCTTTGTAAATGCTACAAGAGTCAGAAAAAGCAATGGATGCTTCCACGGATTTAAATCTATGTTAAATACTAACTGTATAAACACATTTAGTGAGCACCCTGGCTCATCTGTCTGCTATTTCTAGAATGCTTTGTAAGGAGGAGAAAAAGCAGAGCAGCTTTGTAATGGGAGCTGCCACAAATGTATCAGAGTGCTTAGGCAGTCATGGAAAATTCCACACAAACCTTGATGCTCTGACCAGCAAACCAAGTGCAGGTCGGCTGCAAAACACCTGGAACAGCCACGGGCAAAAGATGGGGGTCAGACTTAAAGAAAACACATCAATCCCCTTAAAATTGACCAATATTTTTTTTGCAATGCCCCTTTCAGTTTTGCACGGGGTAGAACTCCAGCTAAAACAAGGAGCTGAGCCTGTAGCAGTCCATCAGTCACACAAGCCTTGGAACACATTGCAGGCTCTACAAAGGAATTAAAACATCAGCAAGACACCACTGAGAGCAGCCAACAACCTTTAGGTTGACATGTTTCTACTTTGCTGTCCAAAGCAATGACAACAATGTATTTTGAGGTCATGTTAATCATGGTGTTAAAGCTACTTAAGGGAAAAGCAAATTAGCTCTTAAAATTCTCATGGAATTTCTTCTGTGAGGGTTAATTTTCACATCCAACAGACAGATCCAAAGGTGCCAGAGCACTGTGCCATCTGCCTCCAGCATCCTGAAGTAACACAAGTGGGAGGAGGGTAGAACACTAAAAGCCTGTTAAAGCACATTATTCCTTTTGTCACTGCAGAGCAGGAAGGAACTCCATGCACGAATCTCTCACCTCTCGCTGCTTGCCGAGCTCAGACCCAGCATGGCTGTGAATTAAATGAGCTGGGAGTACATTCAGAATCTCAACCTATGTAAGCAGGCTTTGGGAAAAGCAGCGTGGAGTTTTCAAAAGGCATTTGCTGGGGCCATGCTGGATACCCGAGCTCTGAGCCAGGGTGGCATTAGGGCAGCAGCACATTCCTCCTCCCTGCTCTGCGAGGGCTGAGGAATTTAAAGCAGTTGTTAGGCTACAACTGCCTTGCATTCAAGGTAAGTCATGAAAAAGCTTTTCCCATGTTTTGCTTAAGTGATGCTGCTTTATACAAAAATCCAGCGTGACAACATCAAACAAAATGCAGCATTCAGAGGAAAACAAACCTCTGTATCCAAGATGCAATGTTCCAGAGTTGCTAAAAGCAGGTATGGCATTCGAGCCACCCACTGGTCCTCAAATTCTACCAGATCCCACTTAGAACAGTTACTGTTAATTACCCAGCTCAGACAAGGAAATTAAAGTCCCTTCTGTTGTACCAGAAAGATTTTTTAAAAGGTCTCCTCACCACAACTGCCATCTGTCTGTGCTCGTGTTACAAATTAAGGTCCTGCTATCTCTGTTTAAATGTCAATTTGGGCATCCATATTTTAATCCTGTTAGAATCAGTAGCAAATAATATGATTTTCTAAGCACCCTGTCCTTTGCTAGGACATGATGGCACTGTTCAGGAACTGCTTTGTGCACAGCAAAATAGATTTAGACTCTGACAGTACCTCACAATATGGTGTAACCTCTAATTTCTGCAGCAGTATCTCCTTAGACTTTGCCTTGGATTTTATGACGTTCCTGGAATGGTTTATTCTTCAAAAGACTGCAGGGTACAGGATCTGTACACAAATTAGGCATTTATTCATGCAAATATCTTCCACAGAACAACCAAATGAATCCCATGTAATCAATATAGTTATTCAAAATTATCGTTGATAAATCTAAATACAGAAGAAACAGCTTTAAGCTGAAATGTGACTGACTTCAAATTAAGTTCAGTGAAAATCAATTTGTCAGTCAAGTGGTGTTTAATGAAGACAGGAAAGTGCTTTTTGCCTATTTTCAACTGGAAAGGTAACTCAGGTACGAAAGCAGATCTAGCAGAGACTAAACAGAGGAGCACAGAACAGCAGCAGCCAGCTAAGAACACACAAATACCTGGGACAGCAGAAATTATTTTAATTCCAACAAATCCAACAGAGAACCCTCAGAAACAATTCTTTGGGCTTCCTTCAAGACTGGTATGAAAAATTAATTCTCCTTCTTTAAACACCCAAAATTACAGTCTGAAATGTTTTCAATGCTTCCTTCCCCAATAGGAAAAGGATATGGAACAATAAACTTCCATATGTTTGGATAAAACAGAGGAAAATAGATCGCACCAGATCTTTTGAGGTCTGTTCCAACCAGGGCTGTTCTACAATTTTATACAGAATAAATGAAAAAATAAATAAAAGACTGTGTGATGAGGTAAGTTCTATCTTGGAACATGAGGAGAAAAATCTGCTTTTTGTTGCATTCTGGCAAGCAGACACTACAAATGCAATTTATGTGGTTGGGTACTGAGGGTTGAAAACATCCTAAGATTTTGCTGTTCCTCTTTTTTCAATGTATAACTGCAGAAAGCCAAAGGAAATTCAGAAAACAAGTTAGAGTCCACAAATCTACCCCCTGGACATGCAAGAGCAGATTATAAAACATGTTCATGGCAATAGGGTTTATAATGAGTCTGTTTAGATTAAAGACATCAACTAAACTTACAAGTGAAATACCACTTTAGATTCGAAGAGTTCACAGAATTCAGCCAAAAGTTAAGAAATTCTACAACAAATACATTTCACATCATTATCCAGAGGATGCTGCAGATGCTACACAGCCTCCACTTCAAGGAAAGCTTCAAGCAGTAAAGACATCAAACCCTAAGCTTCAGGGCTTTTAGAAGAGTGGAACATTATTTTTGTAGAAAAAACCCAAGCGAGAACTTGAAATTTAAACAAAAACAAAACAAAGCTCAACCCTCCTCCTAATTAAAAAACACCCAACTCACTGCAACATAAATGCAGCAACTCAGTAAAAAATCACCCAAAAATCTGCCCTTTCTCAGCCAAACATTTGGGACCTATTATGAGACTGGGCTGCTACACACCCCATGTGCAGGGCAAGGAGACCTTCCTAGCATGGAGATTCCAGCATTTCAATCCCAAATTCAAGCTGCTTCCACTGCAAAGATCTTCTCAAATTTCTATACCCACTCAGCAAAACTTGAATTTAAAAACTGCTGTGGATACAAAACCCAGAGAAAAAAATCAAGTTTGCTGGACTTTTACAGCTAAATAAGAGTGAACCCTTAGGAGTTTACATATCAAATACTCAAAACAGAAATAAATTTTTAGAAGTACAAAAACCCTGTATTAACCCTGAATATCACACTATTAACCTATTCCAAACCTGTGTAAGTTGTACCACAGTCTACACTGAGATGGATTTCTCTAAATACTCCTAATAAATTCCTTTGAATAGCATAAATAATGCCTAAATAGTTCAAGAAAGTACAAATACTGCTCAGGTTCAAATGGAACTCCAAGTAATAATTTTTATTACAAGTTAACCCTTAAGATCAAACCAGACTTCTACCACTTTACTTTCCACAACAAATTCTTTCAAAGTTTTTTTTCTGCACAGCACTTTTTATTTTACAAGATCAGCCTCTATAGTCTTTAAAAAGAGACAGAAAAACACAAGCAAGTTTTGTCTTGCAGCCTCCAGCTACAGCTGGCTTAAATCCTGATTAAAAACATTATATGAAGAGTTCTCAACAAGTCACTTTGTTATTGCTACTAAATCTCCTACAGAAAGGAGGCAGCCTCAAAATATACCTTGCATTTAAACAGAAATGGTCTTAATATATCAAAGTCTCACTAAAAAAACCACCATGCAGAAGTTCTTCCACCCACTGCTCGATCAGATTTTGAGAATATATTCAAGGAATCTCAAAGAAAACTGTTCAGTGGGTTTGAATTGGTATCACCTCGTAATTAAATGTAAAGTAGAAAGGAAAAAGGCAAAAAAAGTCTAGGAATCAGGAAAATGTTAGAACTGAATAACTATCATTATACTTCTGAGCAAATGAGGTGGTGAACTGGAGAGGAGGAATAACAAGTGCATGCAGAGGAGAGCTCACAGTTATGTGTCAGAGTATAAGAGGAACTCAGGTTCCTTTTAATTCAGTATTTTCCAATGGCAAAATGTTTTCTCTGGCACACTGAGAGTCTTTAGAACTCTAGAACTCAGAATTCTAAGAGCTGTCAAGGAATACCATGTGCCTAAATCTCTGTGACACATTCCAAAAGCTTCTGTTTTGAGGCTGTAAAAAAGGAATTTGTGATTCCAACAGGAGTGGGCCTTGCTGGAGAGGCAAGAAATTATTTGTACTTACAACAGGTAGCAGCAAACAGCACAGGTCACCAGCATTGTGTTGATAACACTGCCAAGAGGAAGGAGAAACAGCTGATCAGGTGTGGTGTTGTGACTGACCACAAAATACACCGAAAAAAAAACCCCACAGCAAACAAGAACAAGCTTAACTTTGATCATATGAAAGATGACTCAACGTGAATGTTCTGGCTTCTTCCAGCTGAGTAAACTGCAGAGGCTCAGATCTGCAGGACTGACACAGCTCTGCCAAACAGTTCACAGCTGGAGTTAGCAAAATCACTGTGAACAGGAGCAAAATCTGAAGCAGTGTCCTTCACATTAGTGAACCACTGAGGCTGGATGCACACAATAAACACTTCCTCCATCTGCATAACTCTACTTACAGAAAATGTCAGTGTCAAATTATCACTTTTAATTTTATATAATGAATGAGGGGATTACAAACTAAATACAAAATGAAATCTCAAAGCCACGTGAAATGAGCTGTAGTGTAAGATTTTCCTTTCTTGGTGAAACACAACTGTGTCAGAAACCACAGGAAAGCTGCAAAGAAGGAAGAACCAAGCTCTTGGAACTGAAAATGGCAGAACTGCAGCTACACACACACAGATGGGTTTGAAAAGAGAGGAAATGAGATTTTCTATCAGGCATCTTTGCCGCTCCTTGAACTCAGTGGCAAAGTGGAGTGGTTTTTCCTTTTTAAGTTATAAAAAGGCATTTCCCTCAAATATTTCCACGCCCAACTGAGTAATAAAACCTCACAGTAGGCCAGTAAATTCCTATCCTTTTATGACAAGAATAACATTCAATATTTTTCATCTATCAATACACATCCACTTTGTCAACTTCCAAAGGAATGCTATAAAGCCAACAATCAGCAACTCTTCCAGGAAGCCTCACAGCCACTCATTGGGAGTTTTAACCCAAGCAATGTGAATTCTTAGGGTAGTTAAAGGTTTGCACTAATTTCTTTTGTTAGAAAAAGGAGATGCCTGTTCAGGAACAGGCTTTGCATAGAGAATTTTTGGGTGTTTTTCTCAACAAGATGAGAGGTGAACAGACTACAAGGTATTGCTTTAGAAGCAGAACAGCAATGCTCTACTCACACTTGTTAAACAATCCCATTTTACAATAATGACACAACATCTCTTGGTGAGCCACAGAATTCCCACACTTCCATGCCTGGAAGCTGTATTTCCAAGGTATTTCTGAGGACAGGCAAGTTTCCAGGCATAAAACACACATTATATTTGAAAGTGAGGCAGGAAATATCAGAGTTTGAGGAATATTGAGGGTTTAGATAAAGAACTGAGAGAAAAGACAGTTGGTACCTGTGGAGTAGAAGAAGTGTCAGAGAGAGCAAGAGAGATTAAGAAGCCATTATCTCCTAGAGAAAAGAGAAAGATAAAAACTTGGCTGTTTTTCAGTCTGAGCAGCCACAACCACTGCAGGAAAAAGCTCTGCTTAGAAGCCCTGCTGTTGTCCTCAGCTACAAGGGCACACATTTAACCCAGAACTGAGATCCACTACTGCAACCTTTCCAGTCTCACCCAGCGTGAAACCAGAGGATGGTGGAGTAAGTTAGGAAAGGTCAAGTAAGGAAACAAAGAGGAAGTTGTTGCTCAAATACCGCCTGACAATGAACCACCTTGGCACAGGACGTTCTGTCCGCAGAGGCTTCACAGAATGGTTTTGGACTGGAAAAGACCTTAAACCTCATCTCATTCCACCCCTGCCATGGGCAGGGACACCTTCCACTAGACCAGGTTGCTCCAAGCCCTGTCCAACCTGGCCTCGGACACTTCCAGGGATGGGGCAGCCACAGCTTCTCTGGGCACCCCTTGCCAGGGCCTCAGGGGAAACTTAAACCCCAGAGGGAATCGGGAGGTGTGGGGGCACCGCCCGGCTCCGGCAGCCCCAGGGGAGGCTGCTCCGCTGCACCTCGGCAGGGCCCAGGTCCGTCCGCGCTGCGCCAGCGCTCTGCTGGGAGCCCGCGGGGCCTCGGCGGCGGGGCCGGGCAACCTCGAGGCGCCTCAAGGCTCCGGGGCCGCCTCCGCCGGGGCCTCCCCCCACACCCGAGGGGGACGGAAGGGAAGGTGCCCGGTGCCCGTCGCCCCCCGGCCACTCACCCGCGGTTCGGCCCCTTGGGTACGAGCCAGGGCAGGACGCCGCCGACCACCCCCCAGAACACGCTCATGACGATGATGGGCACCGCGAGGCCGCCGTACGCCATGGCCGCGCTCTGAGGGGCGCGGGGGGAGGAGCCTCCCGCCACGCCCCGCCCGGCGCCCGCCAATCAGCGCCAGCCAATCAGCGCCCGCGCGTCACCGCGGCCCGCGGGAGCGCGCGCGGGGCGGGAGCAGTGGGGCCGCGGGAGCGCGCGGGGCACGTGCGATGGGATCGGGGTGCGATGNTACGAGCCAGGGCAGGACGCCGCCGACCACCCCCCAGAACACGCTCATGACGATGATGGGCACTGCGAGGCCGCCGTACGCCATGGCCGCGCTCTGAGGGGCGCGGGGGG